>KE151867.1:10105-37581 GCA_000411095.1 Aethionema arabicum | reverse complement strand
GAATCCTAAGTTTAACGTTTTAGTTTATAGTTTTTAAATCGTCATTTTAATTTTCGCTCACTGTCCGCTACAATCTTCTCATCGCTGCATCCTAGATTAGAATTGAATTCGATCTTACATTGCATAGATCAGTTCGCCTCCTGTGGATCGACCCTCTATCTAGCTACAATACCCCTTGTGGTCGGGGCAAGTAGAGGTTTTATAAATTTTAAAGTTATCTCACCCCGTAGTAAATGCATAGTACTCTACGAGCGAGACCAATATGATTCTGTGATGGTTCGCCGAGAGAAGAGAAGCCCATGGACAAAGATTCAAGAGAATTCTCTCATGAAGTCGCGAGAGTGTTGCTTGATCGGACAGAAATGTCAACTCGATTGACTGTCCAACCGATAGACTACAGTAGAAGCCTTGTGGTGGGAGGAAAGTTTCATTGCATAGTTGATATAACGCAGGTACATTAGTTTGTTTACAACTGATTACACTAGTCTACAATTGGCTACAATTATTTACACTTGTCTACAATCGTCTACGCTTTTTGTTAACTACTTTCATATTACAGGGTACATGTACTTGTCGAATGTTCGAGATCGAAAAAATACCTTGTGAGCATGCGATTGCAACGGCACAACATCGAAATGTTGCACTGATGACTTTGGTTCTTGCATGTTACACAAAGGGTTTCCTCTATGCTGCATATGTTGAATATGTCAATCCACTAAACTCAGACCTACCTGCTCCACAAGAAGTCTCTGCCCAACAATGTCTCCCGCCTGACGTGAAGGTTCCTCTAGGAAGGCCCAAGATGAAACGATATCCATCTGCACTAGAAAAGAGGAAACGTGGACAAGGGACAGGGAAAAAGAAGCAGAAACTGGTAGTTTGCTCTCAATGTCACCACTTAGGTCACAACCGCTCTACCTATACGACCTAGTTGTCGTGGACTTATCGTTTATGTGTTTTTAAAACCTATCTAGTTTTGTTGGACTTATCGTTTATATGTATTCAAAACCTATCAGGTTTTGGGAATGGCTGATCTTTTGTCCCAACCAAGGACAACACTTGCAACTATCACAAGAAATGTAACACGCATTTTGTCATCTTCAGACTTTATCTTCGCATATATAAATGATGCACACAACTCATCCAGCGTGGGAATAACACGATTTCCCCGCATATCTATCTTCCCCAAGAACTCCAACTCATCCACTGCACTCTCCTCTTCTTCCACCAAAGGAGAGCAGTTCACTCTTGTCACCTTCTCAAACTCCTTTAAGTTAAACCGGAGAGGTGAATCATCTGCATGAAACCACAACTCGGATTGCTTCTTCGTAACAAGCTGCCTACTCACTAGGTGATGGAAAATTCTTGAACACCAGACGAAGTTTATCTCGTAGAATTTTATCACCACACCTAGTAGTGATTCCTTTAGATTCTTCCACGAATCCGGCCCAAGGAAAATTTGCAGTCTAGAGAACAACTCTGTATTCGAGCGATAATTAATGCTTTTATTCGGATTAGGCTCGCTCCCAAAACTAACTCTCTCCTGGGAAAGTCATACCTGACATCAGCTACAGACCCCATCTTGAACATAATCAACGAAAAACAACTGTTAGTGAGATAAAAGAAAACGGTATTCCAACATGTCATTATCGTTTTACGTTTATCTACAACTGCCTACAACTGTCTACATTGGTCTACAACTTAAAGACAAATGTCTACAATGGTCTACAACGGTCTACACTCGTCTACAATTGTTTACTAATTGCGTATGTGCTTGTACGGTGTTTTCCTTTCGTTATTCGTTGTTCTCACACAATTCTGACCACAATATGTTACTACTAAACCTTAACAATTGGACATGCACGAACTCGCAAATTTCAGATCTAGTTAACTGTTTCGCAAAACCTAGAATCTGCAAAAACCCTACCGTCGCTATATTCCATACAATTTCTTACCCAAAATCCAGGAGATATGTGCGCATAAGAGACAAGTTAAAAACTCAAAAACTTTCTTGCCCAAAATCGCGATTTTAACAAAAACCCTAAGCAAAATCTAGAACAAAATCAAAGTTTTGCTTGCAGGGTTAAAGAAGACAAAGACGAGGAAGAAGACGGGAAGAAGACGATTGAAGAAGAAGAAGAAGAAGACAAAACTGAAAATCACACTTCGCCTTGAGAATCACCGGCTATAGACACGATGAAGAAGATGAGGGTAAAATAGGATTTAGTTTCTTTGTTTTTTTTAAATATTATATTAATTAATTATTTAATTTTAAATGAAAAAGGTATTTTAGTCCAATCATCTATTATTGGACTATTTTAACAAGTGGAAAAAATAAGGGTCACTAGATCCATTATGTGCATAACTCGGTCGATTGGACACAAATTCTTTTTTTTTTATCACTCGCATATTTATAGGTTTTTTGGCTACAAATTTACTTGTTTTTTTTTCGGACGGACTATTCTAATGAGTCCAATGGTAGTGTAATTCCTAAATAGCTAGTGTGTGTTTTGGTGAAAAGATATTCGATTTATAACTTGGTTTCATTCGATTTGAGATTTTGTTTATACTTTTTTCTTCTTTTCACATATTTTGTTTATCTTAAGTAGTCGTTTATGATTAATTTCAATATTTGAAGTCGTTGCGGTGGCACTAAAATTAATACAGTTTACCAGTCAAGAACCATAAATGATAAATAGAGAGGTTATCTGCTGATTTTTATAGCAAGTACGCTGGACCCCACACTTTCTTTAGTTCTCTAATCAAATGCTCATTCAATATGTTCCTACCAAACAACCTCTCTTAATAAAACAAAAATAGTCTGGAAAATACATAAACAAATATACATTATTTTCATATATATATATATATATATATATATATATATTGTGTTTATGATGGTCCTCTTGCTTTGTTTTTTGTAGATTGTTGAGTTCGGCGACGGTGGGTCGCTGAATTCAGCAATGTTAGATCGCTGAGTTTGGCGACGAGTGATAACAACGGACAATAACAATGGAAAACAAGTAATATTGTTCATTTAGTCATTGTGACTGACCAACGTCTAGTGACAGTGACAAAATGTTGTTTGTTTATTTGTTGCGATGTGTTTGAGTGAAGAGTTTAACAACGGGTAATTTTAAAATTTGAATCACTAAAAAGGTTAAACGTTTAATTTGTAATCATCTAGACGTATCGTTGAAATTTGTCTCTCAAAACGACATGTTAATAAAGACGCCCAACGACGATTTTTGGCAACACATCTCAGCAGAACGTCATCGTTGAACCAACAACGATGAAACAAACATAAATTTTTTTGTTGAGACTAGTTGTTGTATGATGTATCCGAAACACACAAACGAATAGAACCTATATCGGAACCAAACTCGGATAAGTTTTGGAGTACGATCGTGGACTCATACGATCAAGTATAGCAATTTTGGTTTGAAATAGAGATATTGTGTGAAATAGTTGTGCATGGTAAGAGTTAAAACTATATAATAAAAAAAAGCCGACAAAAATTACAAGTAAAATCATTGGAAAAAAAATCAAGAATTCCTAAAGAAGTTTGTTGTTCAATTTAGTGAACCATATATAAATTATTTAAGAGATTAGGAAACCATGCAACAAGAGAAATAAAGTTCAAATATATCTAAAGGTAAGAATAATTAATGTAACAGTGTAACAAGACAACTTGGAGACATGAGTATCCGGTGTCCACAAAGTTTTACTTAATACTTAATAATACAGCAATAATTTAATTATTAGACCCAAACAATTATTGTAATAAGAAAACACACATATATATATATATATACAGTTTATATATATATATGCGAAAATGATTTCAAAAATGTTTAATTTTTATCGATCGATATATATTTTGCTACGAATTTTATATAACAAAATATAGTAAAGTAATTCAATTTTTTTTTGAATTGTGTTTGATTTAGGGTTAAACTGTAAATAATTTACCTACACCAAAAAAATCACATTAGATGTGATAAAAATTACATGCAAAAATATTGTCCGGTACATATTGAGATACACGAACTAAGTCGCGAAGTTTTATTGAATCTATAGTGAATTTATAATGATATTAGTGTAGTCTCAAACTAAAAAAAATGTAGCTATATGTATATATTTACACAATTAAAATAAAATTCAAAAATAAATGTAATATTGATTTATAACCTTTAAAAATAGTAGATGGTTTGTTTGATCATTCCCCATATATATAACCTGCCTTGTATATATTATATTTTACATCAAATTAGAAAAATATAAATTGCAAAAAAAAAAAAACTATAAGTCACCTATTCTTAAAATATAACTTACTACTACTGAAACAATTAAATGATATTAAATACCTCCAATAAAAACGTCACATAATGTCGGGGAACTTGAAAGTGTCAGGATCTTCTTCACCATGAATCCAACCGTACTTTTCCATATAAGGATTTGAAACAGTCTTTGATGGATACTCATCAATGCAATCATTCCACACATTCCCAACTGATTCTCCATTGTTAAGATCTCTCATAACTTCCCAAACACAACTATTGCACTTAAAACCAGCTCCAAAGCTTATCATGAACACTTTCTCTCCTCTCTTTAACCTCTTCTTTGCTTCCATATACCCCAAAACATACCACAAACTACTCGCTGACGTATTCCCAAATCGATGTAACGTCATCCTCGCCGGTTCAAGATCATATTCGGTTAAGTCAAGACTATAACCAATTGCATCTATAACCGCCTTACCTCCTGTGTGAATACAGAAATGGTTAATACCGGTCTTGAAGTTAATACCTGCCTTTGGAGCTGCAGGACCAATGTTAGTCATTGTTGAACCTTTGCCAGGGTTTCCACGAAGCTTTTTGAGTAGAAGATGTAACATGAACCTCAAGAGTTCAGTTACTGGAAGAATCTTTGGTGTTATCATCTTGAGATTATCGACGAACGCACGAGTTGCGGCCTTCGGAAGTGTCTTGTCTAAGTAGACTCCAACTCGTCCTTGCTCGTCCTCTTTCTGAACACAACACCTATATGAATCATCTCGAGCGCCGTGGTGTGTCCGTACCAAACATTTTAGCTTGAACATGGCTTTTGTTCTTTGGCTGTGCTTGTTAGTTAGGAGAACCGCGCAGCCTCCTGAACGGAAGAGGCAGTTAGCTAGAATCATTGACCGGTTGTTTCCGTTATACCAGTTTGGACTTAGAGATTCAGAAGTGACAACAAGAGCAAGTTGGTCCTTATATGTTTTGAAAACATTTTGGACAATGTCTAAAGAGATTACACTTGCACTGCAACCCATTGCTGTTAAGTTAAAAACTTTGATATCTTCTCTCATTTTGTAATGGTTAATGATTCGTGAAGAAAGGGAAGGTATAGAAGTTAGCATAGCAACATTAACGACAAGGATATCGATTTCCGAAGGCGAGACATGATTTCTCTCGAAGAGTTTTGAGATAGTGTCTAAGTAAAACTCTTCCATCTCCAAGATCCCATCCTTGAGCGTTGGATGCTCTTCGCGGCCTTCAAATACTAGTCTTGGTGCGTATGTTTGCTCGCCGATTCCCGAGCTAACGATGGCTTTAAGAAGGAATTTATACTCGCTGAGTCGAAGATTTTTGTTGCGGCTAATGATTTCGCCGCTGCTTTGAGTACTAACCATCCGATCATCGGATGGTTTGTGACATTGGTAGTCTAAGATGTAACAATGTTGATCTTTTTTGGAATCTATGAGTTTCCATAACTTGAAGGTTAGATAAGAGATGAGAAGAAAGGAGATAAGAAAGAGAAGATCCATTATTCTTTTTAGTATTGTGTGGTATTAAAAGTGTTATGAAAATTGTTGAGATCGAGATTGTGAGTTATATAACAAAAATGAAAAAGAAATTGAGACACGGAAAGTCATTTCTAATTTTGGACAACTCATTTCGATTCAAAAGAAGACTCAATCATTCTACTAATCAAAGTTGGAGATTTAATAATAATATTTTAAATATATATATTTGTAGTTGGGAAAGTTAGACGCACAATTTCATGATTAAAATATTAAAAAGATAAGATGGCATATTGATGATGTTGATTTGTCTGCCAACTTTGCATGCTCATTAATTACATTTGATAAACTTAAAGATAAATTGTAGGCAAAACAGTTTGCATGCTCATTAATTCTATTTATTAAATAATTGTTTAGCCAAAAGTGACTAGATAGCACATTTTGACTTTTTCAAGCTAACCCTTTTTTTTCAAACTCATTTTTCTTTTTTTCAAAAATCATGCTCTAAAGTTTTAATATATAAGTTTTTTTACATTGATTTGAGTCTAGATTCGATGGTATTCTAATACTACTCTAACCAACATAATTATTTCATTTACTTTTCTTATTAAAATTGAATTCAAGTTTAGATATAAGAATTCAGAGGCAATATAATTTACTATTAAACCATGAGTTCTTTTTATTGGCAAAAATACCCCAAATTTGTTTTTTTTTGTTTTCTTTCATTTTACTCAAGAAAAACACATTTAATTTCGTCTTTCACGGTAATCTTTATATTTCATATGAGAAAATATTATAAAGAAATAAATTCTAGAAAAAATATTTCTAAAACCGATTTGTAAAACAAAATAATATAATTCTTTCATATACACGATATGATATAATTCGTGTGATATTGTAAATCATTTGCTTTGTACAAAAACGACTTGTGGTGGGCTAAGGCTTAATTTAATAAAGGGTTGATAAATTATATAACATTATATATATATACACGGATATATAGAATTAAATCATATAATATACATGATATATTTCGTGTAATATTGAAATTAGTTTGTTTTGTTCAGAAACGACGTGTGATGGCCCACTACTTTAAATAAGGGTTGACAAAATATATAACATTATTATTATCAAATGTTTAATATATAATTGCAGAATTATGGATGAAAAGAGCAATAAATAGAATGAAGCAAGAATACAAAAATTAAGTAGTGGTTATGAATGTTTATCTCAACCTCCACCAACTAAAGATTACGTATCAGTCTTTTTACCAACGCTTCCTCACATATATTCTGCGTGCGCATCTCTACTTTTCTTTTTCTTTTCTTTTCCCTTCTTACATTAATTTCCTGTCAACGTCTAACGGTCATAATACAGATTGATAATCGCAAGCCAGTTTGATTTTCTTTTTTCATAATAGATGATATAAATCGTAGCTTAAAACAGATCAATTTAAATGGATATAACTGGACTCATAATTAATATGTTCTTTTTTAAATATTAGCTATTAATATAAATTTTATGTATACTAGGAATGGTCCCGTGCTACGAGCGGGATTTTTGTTTGTTGTATTTCCTTTTCAATTTTTTACTATATTATGTATTTTTAATAGGTGAACAAAATGTGTGTTGTTATTACCTCCAGTATACATTATAAGTTTTTCGTACAAAAATGTTTAAAGTAGTATGAAAAACACAAAGTTTTGTTTTCAATATGAATAATATGTTATTTGTAACTAAAAATAAGAGGATAACATAATTTTTATAGTTAAAAATAATGCTTTTATATATCATATAAGCATTTTATTAGTTTAAAGATGTTGTATGAATTTCGATAAATTTGATCTTGTTAATAACTGAAGTTAATTCGATATTTTTAGAATCACCAGTGCGGTTTTTGAGTTTTAGTGTTAATGGTTTATAATCGTTATATATATTATATAGTTGGATTGCTTAAACATGATTTAAATTAAAATAGATATGTAGATGTTTATATTAATTAAAGTAATTATCATACACGTAAACAATATTTTTGTTGATATCTAAACTGATTTCTTAGCGGATTTAGGACAAATATTTAGATGATAATTAAAAAATTGTGTGTATATATATATTATAATTTAGGGAAATAATTTTTCTATAAATATGTATTTAGTTAGTTTTTACGTTTTTGGAATTATAATTTAACACGTATAAATGTTAATGTAAGCCTGAAACATATAAATGTTATATATATGTATCTATATATATATATATATATATAGATATAATAGTGTTATGTGTCTACTCTAGCTATAATCATTTACAATAGTAATTTAGTTCATACAAATCCATATATTTACAATAGTAATTTTGTTCCTAAAAATTCATACAAAATGCTGTTAAAGTAATAGATGAGGACATTTTTGTCTTATAAATAAACCACATTATATTTTGATATCAATTTAGACGTGTGTTTGTCTTATTTCTTTTGAAAATATAAATGATTATAATATGTGCGTTACGACAGAAGTAATATATAACATATATTGATAATTTAATTTTGTAGGAAATTTTAGTAATAGAAAATGAAGGCTTTTTTTGTTATGTTATTATTATAGGATCGCTGAATTATTGTTGTGATTATTATGTTTGTTGGAGTTTTTTGTGGTGGATATAGGTCTTTAGTCGTTCGTAGTATTTGGGATGGAGATTTGATGCAGTTTTCCTATGATAAGTCGGTTTGAAAGCGATTTGTTGAACATTGTTGTAAAAAAACTGAGTAGTTGGTTACTTTGTGGGTGGAGAGTAGATGAATGTTGTTTCGTTAAATTATGTTTGTTAGGTGGAGTAAGTTGGTTTTTTTTTTGGCCTTTGAAGGATAATTTTATACGAGTGTGTACGTCAATGTAAGTTTTTCAAGTTCGATAGATGTAGTGTAAACTATGTATCTAGTAATTTTAATGTAATTTGTTGTTGTGTTGTTGCTAGTAGGTGAATTGTTAGGTCTCCTCCGACGCATACAACTCACAGTACGAGCGATGGTAATCTCGATAAGGAAGTCCATTTAACGAGTTCCCGCAATGAATACCGGTACATCTCGTGAGAGACAGATACTCTCAAATTTGCACTAATGGTAGAATAGTTTTACAATCAGTCTGTGTTATATGAAATAAAATAGTTATGTAGGGTGTAGAATGTAGAATAGTAAGTTTGGGAGGCAAGCTTGAACACGTAAATGTTTTGTTGATAATATCTGCAGTCTTCCATCTAATTATCTGTAAGGGAAAAAAGAAATGTTATTTTCTAATGATGTATATTTTTGTTTTAAATTAAGCGTTGATATTATTTATTTGAAGGGGAAGAATATACCTTTTATGTACCCCATAATACCATTGTAAATTTCTTTGTAAACTATATTTTGCATAGTTCCTTTTTTCCCTTCTTGCGGTTGTAGTATTTTCAAACCTTCTGGAGAAGTTACTCTTGAAAGCGCTACATATAGTTGTCCATGACTGAAGACTGGTTGAGGTAAGTACACGAGCACGGATTTTAAACTTTGACCTTGACTTTTGTTAATTGTCATTGCATAACATAAGCGTATAGGGAATTGTCGTCGCCTAAGTATGAAAGGATGTTTCGAGTCTGTTGGGGATAAAATGATTCTCGGTATCAGGACTTTGTCTCCTACATGTGTGCCTGTCAGGATTTCTGCTTCAATTAGTCGTACCCCTAAGCGACGAACAACCAATCTCGTACCGTTACAAAGTCCTGCTTTTTGGTTAATGTTACACATCAACATAATTGGGACACCTATTTTTAGTGTTATTTTATGGTTAGGGAGTCCTGAGGAATCTAAAGAATTAAGATACTCAACAGTATAAAGAGCCTCGTCATGTGGAGATGTTTCTGCTTTTGCAATGGTATCTACGCTTAAGTAATTTGTTGCAATACCAAGGACTTGTGATAACATATGTGTATTTATGAGATGAACTGTCTCGTTCCTAGGAGTTAAGATGGCTGTCTCTGTTAACCAGTTGCAGTCTGATGTTGTTTGGTCACTATTCATCCTTGCAAAATTTGCTATATTTTGTAATGGTTGTTCGGTTGGTGGGATTATGAACCGATGATCGAAATAAATAATTTGGCCTACATCGTGATTATAATCTGGACAGTCGTAGGTAGGAGCATTCCCGTCTCCAACACTTAGGAGCCAAGCTGCAAAATCGACTTCTGATTCTTGAAGGCGCATCTTTTTTGTTAAAACGAATACTTTAAAATACTGCCAAATGTATGATTCAGTTATGGACGCGAGAACTGTATCTGCACGTGAACCTTGGGGAATAACAGGTAGAATTTGTCTAAAATCCCCTCCGAATAGTACAGTTTTACCGCCAAAAGGTAGGGATTCTGCATTAGAATTTTCCATTGACATCAAATCTTTTAATGTTCTGTCTAGTGCTTCAAATGTATATTTATGCGCCATTGGTGCCTCGTCCCATATAATCAAATCAGTTTTAGTAATTAGTTCTGCCAGCATTGTACCTGGTTTGATATCACAAATAGAATCTTCCGTAATATTAAAAGGAATTTTAAATCTTCAGTGTGCTGTTCGGCCGCCAGGTAGCAAAAGTGCAGCAATACCTGACGAAGCCACCGGGAGTACAATTTGTTTTGCAGACCTTAACCTTGAAATGATTGTCCTATAAAGGTATGTTTTCCCTGTGCCTCCCGGCCCATACAAGAAAAATGATTTGCCCATATTTTGTTTTATCGATTCGATAACCGCATCATAAACTATTCGTTGGTCTTCATTTAAGTTGTTGAATAAGTTTTTATGTTCTTCGGTTTGTTGGACTACATTATATTGTAGTTCTTGTTGTAATAGGTTGTTCCCCAACTCCTTTATGATTGCAAAGTCTGGTTTTGGCATATCTGTAAAATCTGTTAAGGAATGCTCGTGTTGTTGCAAGAGTTTTTCGATTTCAATTAATGTATATTGTTGTATTTCATATTCAGTCATTTCAAGTTCTTCAAATCTAAAAGCCTTTCGTTGTTTGTGGAGTATGTCTTCACCTAAGTATTTCCAACAGTGGGTCCATAAATTGCACGGATTAGCTATTTCGCAATATATCAACAACGTGACGAAGAGATTTTTTAATTGAAAAGGTGTTGCCCATCCATTAGCTTCGTCCATTGCATCGTGCCATTCTTTATCAGAGTCAAGTAATCCTCTAGCATAGCATGCAGATTTAAAATCTTTGTGAACCACATTCCCAACTGTTTTAATATCATTGAAGCTTGTTGGTCCTTTTAGAATGTTGATTAAAATTCTTAAATAGTAAAGTTCACCTGATGATGGGTGCACGTTTACAATCCGACCTACCATGACTTCCCTTTGTCGAGTGATCCAAATTTTATGTTGGTTGACCCATATGAATTTTGAAGGGAAGTCTACGTATGTTAATTGTCTAGCTTCTTCACTTTCTTTGTTCTTTTTCATCCATGCGGTGAACATAGTCTCATCCACTTTGTACTTAGTGACAACATTATGGAGACTATCTGTTGCTTTGTAAGTGATGTTGTGTTGTCCCGGGAGATGAATAGTTAGCTTGAGAACTGCTGGTTTTCGTTTATGTATGTCGAATGCAAATATCCTCCACATTGCTTCACATGCTGATAAATATCTACAATCTAAATATTCTTGTATCTCGTTTCTCTGTATATTTTGTGTAGGAAATTTGTCATTTTTTTTGTGAGAAATGAGTACCCGATTCTATTACCGCTGTTGCTTTATCAACTCCTTTAGTTATATACTTGAATAAATATTTGATAGCATTCGTCCCATTGCACCATTCTACATTAATATGGGCTTTGAATTTCTTTAAGAGTGCCAAATTGTGGGGTATTACATATCGATTATCCAATTTTGTTCCTCCTTTGACGACTAGAGCTTCGACAGTTTGTCGCCGACGATATATGACATAACCTGATTTATCAATGGTCGTTTGTTCAATATATGGTCGTGGGTAGTTTTTGGAACACCTTTTGTTTTTCATACAAGGTGATGTGGGTCTGTCAACTCCCCATGGACCGTGCATCATGTGTTTCTCTACAAGAGCAAACCCAATTGGATCATTTGTTTTGTTTGGCAGTTCAGCACTGATAGCTGCGTTGACATCACACATGGATGGAGTACATCTTCCACCTTCCAACCAGATTAGTATGTGTGCATGTGGCAAACCACGCTTTTGGAATTCAATTGTTTTGAGAATTGCAATGTATGGTTTGAAGAAAGTTCCTTCTTTCAAATCAGTTAGCAACGCCTTAACTTTCATTTTGAATACACGACATTCAAGATCGGGTCTTTCATTCCCTGAGGATCCACCGTACGCACTTAAATGGTCTTTTATTTCTTTCCAATTAGAATTTGCTGTCATGGTGATGAATAAATTTGGATTTCCATATTTACGACATATTTCTATTGCATCGTGATATTTTTCAACCATATATCTTGGTCCCCCGGTGAAACTTGATGGAAGAATAAATCGTTTTCCTAACAGTTTTGCATCATTGTCACCTCGACCGACTGTATCACATACATTACTGTATAAATCTGTGCGTAGTTGGGCTTGATTATTTCTATTCCACCGAAGTCTATCTTGCTCAATGGTTGTATATGCGTCCACAACATATTGGTGTAGTAGTCGACCACCTTTAATAATTGTATAGCCTTCTGATAACCTCGTTTGTATTTGGTAAGCATAAAACTCACGACTACTAATATAGGATCTCTTCATCTCTCCAGCTAAACTGAAGGTGTCTGGGATTTCAGTGTGGAATCCATATTCCCCGTATGGAAAAAGCAGTGGATATTGCAATGACATGAATAATGGGTGGTCGTCGCGTATCTCTTGTAAATGATTTGATTGCATTTTCAAGATGATATCTCGTTCTCCTGTCGTAGATGATATGTCTCCTACTATGAGACCAGCAATCTCATCTACTGAAGGTAAATCATATTGTTTTCCTTTTCCTTTATTTGAGACCAATCTTAATGTCAACTCATTTTCGTGACATAACTCATATCGGTCTCTCACTCGCCGAAAGATCTGACACAGGTGGTTATGGGAGTCCAACATATCAACCAATTTGGTTACAACTCTTTCATCTAGAGGTCCAGCAGTTTGATGTCGAGGTAATGTTTTTAGACGATTAGCAACCTCGTTCGAGGTATCGTAGATGTATAATTGGAGGAATTTTGGTGGCTGACCTTGTTTAGGTATGAGAGAGCCAATACGGTGATAAGTTTGGCCATGAATTCTAAATGTCGGTGGTCCATGTGACGATGTTACTGTATGATCTATTTTCGCCCCCATTGATTTGAATGCCATCATAGAATTGTATGCTCGTATATTGTTTTGGAACGAGTTGTCGTGCTCATGTAAGTATTGTAGCGCGGGTGGTGGTTGTCTTACTGGTGGAAATTTAACTCGACCTTGTTGGCAACAGATTGTGTAAAGTTGATTTCCAGTTTGACGATCTCTTCCAGTGTTTTCAAATTCCCAGACCAAAGCATGACAAGATGGGCACTGAACGATTTCGTTTGACTCATCTGAGAAGTTTGACAATTAAATTTGCTTAGTACTTTATGAAGTGTAACTAAATGTTTGGGTGATATGCGCAAGATTGTTTACGAAGAGTAGATTTGAGAAATTAGCTTCTTATTAATTAACCTCCTAAATGGTGGTAAGGGTAATTTATATGGTGAAGTTGTATTTCTTGCAAAAGAAACCTCACAGTTGTTTATGTTGTCTCTAGTGTATATTTAGAATATTTAGAATTTGTTTCTTTGAGGTTGAGATAGTAGTTAAGAGTACAGTTGTAATGTTAAGAGAGCCTAAAATACAAATGTACTTTAACATCTTTTAGTGACGCTGAGATTGTGAGAGTTTTTTTTTAACGGAATGGCGGTGAAAAAAACCCTAAACTATTTGTTTTTGGCGAAACAAACCCTAAACAATCAACTTGGCGAAAAAACTCCTAAACTTTGCTTTTTGAGCGAAAAAAACCCTAAACTTTGTTCTTTTGCCGAAAATAACCCTAAACTATGAACTCATTGGAAAACCCCTAAACTTTGTTTTTCTGGCCAAAAAACCCCTGGCTTTTCTTTTTCCCCCGAAATAACTTTTCCACTAATTTTAATGTTAAGTCATTGTTTCTCTTTAATTAAATAAAATGATGTGTACAATAAAATTAAAGATTTAATAATTAGGGTTAATTAAAATTAAATTTTATAGTTTAAAAGCGGGCTTGGTTTGGGTTTGGGTTTTGATAAAAGCCTAACTGGGTTTGATTTTTTAAATTGTTTGGGTTCCGTTTGGTTTGATTTTAAACGGAACCCGAACAATACCCGAATAAAACCGATTATTTTGATCAAAATTATTTATAAAATGAACATAATATATTTTATATGTTTTAAAGATTTAAATTTGGATATTTGTATATTTTGAATTCGTATCTTTTGGATATTTGAATTTTTTGGATGATTTTAAGTTAAACAATTGTTTTACCATTTTGTAATTAGACCAAATCAAACTGAAATAGCCTAACGATCAAATTAATTGATGGGTTTTTTACCCAAAAAATAAAATTTAGAGGTTTTTTCGCCAAAAAGAAATTTAGGGGTTTTTTCGCCTACTTGATAGTTTAGGATTTTTTTCCCCCTAGAAAGCAAAGTTTAGGGATTTTTTCGTAAAAAACACATAGTATAGGGGTTTTTTCACCGCCATCCCTTTTTTTAAACCTCAAATAGCCTTCGTTGAAAGAGTCATTATAGTACTTGTTATATGAAGGTTTTATTTTTGTTAAATTTTTGCATAGGTCATTACCATTTCTTTTACTTAGTTGTGCTTGCGTATATTAAATTAGACGATGATTTCATTTTTTTGGTTGAAATGTGTAGGTATGTTATATGTGAATAGGAAAACAAATTTTATTTATTGACTAAATAGTGAAGCTAACTATGCAACGATTTTAAGTATTATGAATGGGTTTCATCCTTTTTTTAAAAATTTGGTTGGAATTATTTCGATCTAATAGCATTGGGGAATGTAAGAGTACATTTTAAAATGCTTTTAATATTAAATTTTTAAAACTTAAATGATTTTGTAAACCTTTTCCTGATTTTATGTATATGCATAGAAAATTTTATTCCCTCCATATTTATTATGTTTGTCGTTATGGAATGGGTAATAATATGTGGACAATTTCTTGTTCAGTTTGAGATATTTGAAATGTAGGATTTGAGGTTTTTTTTTTGTCAAATCTCAAATAATTTAAGAGGAGTTGGTGTTGTTTTTCCTTGCATGTTTAATTTTAAAACTTGGTAAATCTTTGTAAGAGAATGCCGTATATAAACATTTGAAATTTTCCTGGCCGTTAAAATGCCTTTATATGTGAGACGTTCTACAATATTTGGTTGACTAAGTAGTAATTATGCATTTAGTTTTTAAAGAAAGGGGGGACTCTCCTTTGCATAATCACCGCATGAATTTTTTAGATTAGTTCATAGTTGGGTTTTATTTTGTGTGTGGGTAAAGTGTGGAGGGTTTTTCGGTGAATCGTAAGGTTTAATTTTTTTTTTGTAAACGTTCAAATAGATGAGGGTTTAGTAGTGTGGTCGTGAAATCTTAAGTTTGTTTTCACTCTATATTTGTAATTTGTATAGAAGAGTAAATATTAAGCATACCTTTTTTCCTTCGTTTAATGCGAATGGGATCTGGCAATGTTCTGGAGGAGCGTGGACGCGAACCTATTATTGGTAAAGATCAGTAACTGTGTTGTGGTAGAGAGAAGTTGAGAGAAGCAGAATGCAAACGTGAGTACATACCACTGGCACTGCTTGTGGCTTTTCGGGCAGCTCTTATAGCTCTTCTCATCGCACGGGCATTTTTGCATCTTACTGTATAGACGTTTGAAAATAATAGTGTAAATTTTTTTTGCTGTCAGTGAGTATGTTATCGGACTTAATAACATAGTTCCAGGGTTTTTGAGTTGGAGAGTAGTACCGTATGAAGTGCAAATGGGGCATCCGCCTATGTGAAACAAATGAGCCCGGTTATTAGTGGTGTTAAAACTGCCGTAGACGCTATAGAATTTAGTGGGGGAAGCATACTTACAGTTTATTATTGATTGTTGATTCATGTTTGTTATTACAGGGAACAGAGAGGACTGCAGGCGCGAATGCAACCTAGGCCGTCGGCGATTTATTTGTTTTGTGCGCTTCACGAAAACTTACGATAGAAAGGCATGGTTTTTTTTGGTTTTGTTTGTCAAGGCGTGTGAGAGAAAGCAATGGTGAAGTGTGGTATGTGGGGGAAGGTTGAACTATTAGGGAAGTTTGTACTATTGTTTTGGGGAAGATTGTGTAATTAACGATGCGTGATTTAGGCATTTAATAATAAATTGCTTTGATTTGTTTTTTGTGGCCGTTACTGGTTAAATTTGGAAGGGTGGCTACGGAAATTTGGGTTTTTTTAAATTAGCACGAATTAGTAGTCAATTATGAATTCATTTTTGGGTTTTTTATTCAATTGAAATTAAATTTGGGTTGAGACGTGTACAATTTTTATATTGGGTGACGGTTCACAGTTGGGCCTTTTCTTCCCCCATTTACGTGGTGGATTTGGTCCTAGGTTTAATGTAATTTACTTATTATGGTTTTGGGTATCTTGTGGAGTTAAGTGGCGATGGCTATAGTGAGTTTTTTGTGGCTTTAAAACAACAACTTAAGGGGAAGAAAAGCCATTAGGTTGATGTTACTATCTATCTCGATGTATTCCATTTCGGTTTTTCTTTTTTGGTTGTTATCTTGTAGGAAAATATACTAAACAACGAAATGGTGTTAGGAATGTTGAGCCCTCACTTTAGAAACTGATACCTCACACTGTAAAGTAAATGATTGATTTACTATTGACAGAAATTACATACAGAGAAGGGAAAAGAGATGATGAGGCATTTAACTTTCATTATTATATTGAAAACTTAGTTTAACATCAATGTTACGATGTGGTAAATACCAACCAACAGACATAACGAAGAGGGAGAAATGTGTTTTTTCCTAATAGTGACTGTTAGCATACAATACAACGTTAGAGTCACACCGTTTAATTGAAAGTAACCTGATTATTGCTACATATGGGGTAACGAAATTCTACCGTTTAGTGGTCGGGCGTGTTGAAAGTCAGCCACCGATGCGGAAACTCAGAAGTTGAAAATTTAAATGAGTGTTACTAAATTATGTATTAAGGGGTGGAACAATATTTTAGTGTCCAATTATATTATTAAGGATGGGGAGGAACTACAATAGTTAAAGCATGGAAGCTGCGCGGCGGAATACGTGAATGTGCTATTACATTCACTTAAAGATACAACTAAATGTGCCATGACAATTCAGTATTTGGTTTCTTGTAACATAAGGAAGTTTAAAAAATGATGAAATCCTCTTCTCTAATAATAAAGAATTGACATGCGTACCACAAGTAACTCCATTATATACACTTTAATTCCTCTATATAGTCTACAGAGCCACAAAATTTATGATGTTTGCTGAAACTGAAACCTGTAATTTCGAGAGTTTTAAGATTTCTGTTCTCCACATTGAAGAAACAAACATAAAGTGAAGGAGTTATAAACTGGGGAGTGAATACAATATCACCCATGCCAGTCATTCCAAATACACGATATGAGTCATTTTTTATACCATGCAATTTAGGCGGTTTAATATTGTAAACACATTTCGACCATTCTCCATTTCGAGCGCTTTCTAAAATCCATAAAGTGACCTGAAGGTGAGGGTCTCTTCGCCGTGCGCGAACCCACCTTGAATTGATTGCACCTAATTTACCTTTGAAATTAACCAAAAGTTGGAGTTCGCGAGGGTGGAAAGGTTGATCAAGAAATGTGAACTCTTCAAAGTGTAAATCAAAGCAAACTATCTTGATTGGAGGGTCGGCGTTAAGGCAAGCCATGTAGTACAAAATACCGTTAATAGTAATGTGACGGTCGTAAGGAAAATGATGCAAAGGACAATGTAAACTCTTAGCCGAGAATCTTCCCGACCCTAACTTGTGAAGGTGAAAACCTAATGGGAAACCAACATGACCAGGACCTGGATGTGTAATGGATAATACGTTCATTTGTTTATCAATAGGATCGTATACGAAAAAGCTCTGGATAGTTTTCGTAAGTAGTGGGACAGAGCATTTTTGGCGAGTGGCAGGGTTACATAACGTTGGTGTGGTTATGTGTGGCATATCGTAGAAATAAAGCAACCCTCCTACCGGGGGAGAGAAACGCACGAAGGAAGGCGATTTTGAGAGAGACATATAACACTCCGCTGTAACCAATATTGTGGGGGAGGAATCTGCGTAGGAATTTTGCGGTTGAGTAGACGAGTATAGAGACCAGTTGTCGCTTGCTTGTAACACGGCAAATAGGAGGCGTGGCTGAGTTTTGGAGTGAGTTATAAAGAGTTGTACGAAGTATGGAGAGGGAACGGTTAGGAGAGACGTCCATAGCGTTGATAAACAACGGCATCTTGCAAGAAACTTAGCCGGTAATCTCACAAATATGTGGAAGATTAGATCATTTGGGAGGAAGGGTAAGTTTTCTTTTGCATTCATGATGTGATAAAGAAGGGTAGAACTATGGTGGCGAAGGGAGTGAGAAATATGATATTTAATATGGAGTGAAATGTAACCTAGGGGGATAGGGAAATTTTGTTTTGTCTTTTTTTTGACGTGTGAAGGAACTAACAACTACTCACATTTTAGGAAAGATGTATGGTGGAAGATGCGAAGAATTTTGGAAATTAAATTGTGATGATATTTCGATTCTGTGTAAAGAAGGCAATAACAGAAATGTAATCGTTGTGTAAATGTAATTGATAAAACTGCTACGTGATTGAAGGGTTAAACGAATATAATGGTTCATTATTCCAAATAATTCGTTTAATAATTAGTTGTGTATAAAATAAGAGGTAAATAACTTGTTATCATTTTTTGTTTTCTCAATTTCTGATTAGTTAGACTTGTTAGGATATAATAATATTTATATAATAATGTTATTACTATATTATATTACATTACGAAACGTAACATAATACCAGGACAATAAAGTCTCTGATTCCATGAGGTCAACTTTTGCTAGTGAATCAAGTCTCTGATTCCATAACAATAAAGACTGCCCAAATTCATACCAAATAACTAAAAGAGAAAGAAACCTAGATTAGATTATTTCCCTAGAATTAAGATCAAGACATTTCATTAATTTAAAATTTAGTGCACAAATTTTTCTACAATGAAATAGATATTTTTCATGTAAATTCAATATTAAAGGGCAAGATTATATCATACCTATTTACTATTTATGTTATAAAATAAAATACGTGATCATAAGGATGAGCGCTAAAGAGTGTAAGCAGCATAGAGCAGGCAGAGGTAGGGGAAGGGAAAAGCCATAAAAATTTAGAATGCATAATTATTTTATGGGATTGTTATTATTTAACAAAGTGTGCCAAACTTTGTTTACAGTTGGGTGTTCCTGTAACAATCCTAGATTTGATAAAATGTCATTTAAATTGCAATTACCCGCTTGCATTGACATTGCAATTACCAGCTAGGCATGTTTGGCACGCTTCCTCTTCTTCTCCTCACCATTCTCAACCTTGACGTTGACACTTTCAGCTATGCTGCCTTGGGTAGGCGAATCCATGGCACTTCCATTCATGCCCACATCTTTCTCCACCACCGGAGCTGCCTTAGGATCTACGTTTGTGGTGGAAAGGATCCGAGAAACAGTGATGGTTTGACGTGTTGCGGTGAAGTTATATTCCGTCACATTGACTTGGAAGGTGATTGTTTTCCCAATTAGAGTAAGCAAACATTTGGGAATTGCCACACGTGAACCTCCATCAGCGGAACTGCCAGTCTATGAGAAAGAGAAGTGGTCAGAGGCGGATGGAATTTTATATATGGCAGGAAGAGCGATTCAATAATACCTCATCATCTATTATGTCTGAAACCTTTTGTCCAATCATTTGTGTAGTCTCCCGATCGAACAGGACAAATGTAGCTTGGTCTTCATTTTCGTCGCGCACCGAAAGTTCAACACGGAATCTGGAGAGAAATAGTAAATAACAGTTAATTAACCTAATTGTCCATTAGAGAGTGTTTGGTTACCCACAATCTCGGAAGCTGACCTAAGTATTCCAACAGCATTAGGGTTTTTGCAAGTTTTGCATTCTAGCGATGTTGCTACTCGATTTAGTTTGCAGCTACACTTGGTGCACGCGACATAATTCCAGCCACAATCTGGTAAAATGTCGATAACGGTGGCGGTGCAAATAAATCTAGCAGGCTGCAAAAACAACAATTGAACTCGTGAAATGTATTTAATTGCTATCACCAAGGCATTTTGTCTATGGAAACGGGTGCTTTTTTGCTTATTATTCCCCCAAACCACTTGGTCTGCATTTTTACTTACGACATGTGGCCAACGTGTCAGAAGTTAGTAGTGGTTGTACAATTCTAAATTTGGAAAAGCTTGTGAAAACTGGGCAGAAATGGTATGTAACGTAAGACCATGAGATTTAAACAAAGTAGTAGTGGTGGTCAAGAAGCACCTGGGGTGTTTTGCTAGCTAGGAAGTCATGCAATTGTTTGAGCGTAAAAGGCTCCACCTTGACCACTGCAGCTGCAACCAAGTCACTTGGCCCTCCATTTATTGGGTTTTCATTTAACCTTGAAATGTATAGCCATATGAAATTAGTGTTCAGCAGTTGAACATCGGTTTTTTAGTTGCAACGAAGATATTACTAGCTGAAGGATACCATGTCAATAGGTTTGTAGTGGCCTCGATGTCATTGTCAAAATAGAACCGAGTGGCAGATGTTGAATTGAGGTATAGTATCCCTGCAAAAATATGTGAGCCAATCAGTTAGCGAAACTAAAGGTGAAGATGATCCATGTACGAATGCATAGTGGGGGTTTCGAATCAAAATGAAAGAGTAGAAAACGGTGCCGGTAGAACTTTAGATTTTGTGGAACTTTTTTTGGTAATGTAGTGATAAATATGCAGTTTGGGAGGATAGAATTATTCGTTTCTCTAGTAGATTAAATTCCTTTTATATGAAGTTAACCCAATCTGGTCTAAAATTTAATAGTAATAGGCATGGAGGGAAATTAAGGCATAAGCGGACCCTAAAAATCACTAACCTCCAAACCGGCGGGGATTGATTGCAGTTGCGAGGACGACTCTAGGTGTGGATGAAGTGGTTATGCGAGTGCGGAACTTCGCAGCAATGTCAGGCCACAAAGTGACGCGAAGAATGGGGTCACTGCAAAAAAACAAAATGGGAGAAGTGAGTGGTGGGCTACTAAATTAGGGTTACCTAGGAGGAAGGGAGCTGGCCTTTTGAATTGGAGATGGAGGGTTATCTTCCCTTCACTGGTCTGAATTCAGCTTGCTCATCATTGAATACGACTACCTTCCCTAAAGCATCTACAACCAATGGGGAGGAAAGGTTAGTAGTAGGGAACATTTAAAGCTTTGCAATGTAATATGGGAAGATTAGTACCACATATGTCTTCATTCAAATCAGCATGTGCTTCGAATTCTTCCTTGCTTCGGAAGCGAAATTTTTCTTTCGGAATTGTGTGTCCTTCCTCCCCAATCTCTTCGAGGATGGTGTGATCTGTGAAGAGAAGCTTGAACTTGTGATCAGCAACCTTGTAGGAGGTCTTACTGTTGTTGACACGGTAATTTCTGATGGAGTACACGGCTTGGGTTTTGAGTGTCGACTGAAACCGAGTAGTACCAGTGGATAGAATAAACGCCTCCAACAAACTTGACTGCAAAATATAGTAGGTGATGGGTGAGATGTATATGGGGGAAAGGGAGTAAGAGGTTGCAAACATAAATGGATGACTATGTTTAGCATATAGTTTAGAAGCATATTTAACAATGATGTATTTTCATTGGAAGTAGTGCGTGTTATATAAAGAGGAGCGTTTGTGATTTCTGGGGAAAGGAGAGATGGTAATTATGTTGTGAAGCTTACCCTTTCGTCGAGCAAGTGTAGTTCGAGTCCCATGAGTTTGTTTCGTTGGTTACGATTCTTAGCCTCCCAAAAGTGCAATAAGCGAGCATGTAATAGAGTGGTGGAGAAGCCTTCCTCAAGCTGAGCAAAAGTAGTATCTTTAGCTGCCATTGCAATGAAAATGTTAAGACTGAGGAAGGAGTAGTGTGGAATAAGTAAGTGAGGAGGGTAATTTATATGCTCAATTTTACGTAGTGGGGAAGCTTAATGCTGTATTTAATGGGGAGAGTTAATACAGAGAAGTGTGAAGAGACTCTTAATGAATTTGAAATGAAGG
The DNA here is from genome assembly GCA_000411095.1 of Aethionema arabicum. NCBI lineage: Eukaryota > Viridiplantae > Streptophyta > Magnoliopsida > Brassicales > Brassicaceae > Aethionema > Aethionema arabicum. Next base: position 15,378 of record KE151867.1, on the reverse strand, counting down.
GAGGGGAAGAAAAGCTATTCATAAAATTTAATTTTTAAACCCAACAAAAACATATATATAACAAAATATAATATGTTGTTAACTGTTATCTGCTCAGATTATTTATAGAGTACAAGACAGAGACTGAATATACACATACTATGCTATGAATGATCTCAGCTTACCACAAAGAAGCAATCGTATCTCAGTGTTTTCCTGCGAACATGAACAAACAAACAAACTCAGATACCACAAGAATGATGAATTATTCAGTTCTTGAAGCTTACATTGGTGCCGAAAGTCCAGTGTGAAGGCTGCACCAAAATTTTCAGGTACAATAGAGCCAATGTTACTACAAAACTGAAGCTTCAAAAAGATGAAATGATTATGTCTAATCTATCGAGCTTTACCAAATAGCACTACTCATTACTTATAGCTATGAGCGATAAAGTAGAATGTAAGTATAGTCGCAACAACAAGTCGATGAAACAAATTACTGTTCATAAAACAATCAATGGGCAAACCAAGTATGCAAAATCCAAAAACCGCCACAGCGAGGAGTAATTTTATATATATTTATGAAAGATCGGTCCTCATTCACCATTTTGGTTCGGACACTAATTTTCAGGATCGTTTTGCATGTGACGGACCAAATATAACAAACATTAAAAAAAACTTGGATTAATTAGAAGGAAAATGTTAAATACCTGTTTGAGAAATCCAACACCAAAAGCACGAGTGACCTTCAAATAACCTTTAACTCTATCTTTTTCTCTCACCATATCATCGTCAATATGTTCACGCTTGATTCTCCTCACTTCCTGCTTTCATCAATTATCTTAGTTATTATATAATGAACATGTAAGCTAAGCACATATAAACCAATACCTTTCCTGAACGTCACCGCTGTTGTAGCCACTTCTTGATGCAGGAAAAAGCCATACAAGTGTCCACACGGAAGACAACTTGAAGCATCGGCGAAGGGAAAAAAATAACACTATACGTTGCTCGTAGATAATAGGAGAGGGCAATTTATCAAACCGTGGTTAAAGAAGCTCTATACTCTCTAGGCAGTTCAAAAGAATTGCTTAACAGAAGCTAACTATCTAAATAGCAAACTGATAGATTTTGTTCGCAGTTGCATGACTCAAGTTCGTCATCGAAATTATGAAATAACTATTCTTGGAATTACGAAATTGTTGAATTATTATATCATCAAGTAAGGGGATTGCTGAATTATATCACGAAATTACGAAACAACTAAACTCTATCATGCCTGTAACCAGTATAATCAAAGGAAACCCAAAATTTGTTCAGAAATCACTGGAATCAAACGATACCAGACAAAGTGTTCGCCACCGTTGTTCGAAGCTTGCATGCAAATGAGACAGAATGGTCACTCAACATCGCCGGGTTTTCATTCCCCATCCTCCTGCGGTACCGAGCACGAGCAATCACCTTCTCCTGGTTCTGCCTTTTTAGAATTTTTCCCCTGATCAATCTTGTCCAGGGAAAGCGTAGGTAAATCTGCTCAGGCCATGCTTGAAGACGTTCCTTCGGCTACTAATCTGGACTTCTTTGGGGTGATTCGTTCGCAGTGTCTCTGCCTCCCCGAAAGCGCCGAATGTTGTTCGGCTTATGTGGGGCACCACTTTTCTCAGGACGGCTTAGGCAGGGTCAGAAGATGTAGGAATGGGAGGGAGAGAAGGGAGGGGAAGGGGAAGTGGGGAGACAGAAAGAATGATGTGTGGTCATAGAGAGCGGAGCTGAGAAGGCGGAGAAGATGGTACAGCGTTTAGGAGAAAATTAGGCGTTAGGGTTTTTTTGGAGCTGAGGTGGCGAAATGTGATGATTGTACAAAAATAATTGACGTGGAAGAATTTGATTGGATGAGTGGGGGGGGGCTACGTGGATGGCCTAGAAAGGCAGAGCACCCCTCATTATAGAATATAATTTCCCCCCCGATAAGTTTTACATTGATATATAATATTATTTTTATATAATACTTATAGAGATGAGATTATTTATATCTATCGAGCTCATAACTAAACAATTTACACGTTTAGTTGTAGTGATGATACTCGACAGTTTTATGTTTTTGTTGTAGAGATAGAACTTTCGATAGTGCTTAACACTAGTCCAATACAATAATATCCAAAAATCTGAAAGAAATGGAGAGCTTAACTTTTAAATAAGATCAAACTATGGAAGACATTTAGAGGAAATTTAAGAAATTTGAGAATTTATGTTTATAAAACTTATTCTTACTTGTTGGTTGTGGATAAGGGATTGATAATCTCACAATCTTAAACTAAAAGAGAGAGAGTTTTTGTTCTTTTCTTAATGTTTTTAGAATTCGTTTTTATTACTTTTTCTCACCCCCTTCTTTGCATAACATGTGCATTTTATTTATAGGGGAAGCTTTTTGTCTTTATTCGAAGAGGGGGATGGGCTTTTGTCAAGGGCTGGGCCTCTGGAAGGGTTTGGACCGCAAAACCACCTCCAATAGTTGCTCCCCCTCCTTTTAGTCCGGGCTTTGGCGGCGAGTCGCCAAGGCGAGACTTTCGCTTCTGAAAAGAAACCTAGGTCTAGCCTTGAGAATGAGGTCGTTGATGTAGCTCGCAGATGCCGCTCGTTATATCGGGTGAGTCCAATTTGTTTCTCTGAGTCCGCATTAAATGCATCCTGATGATAGCCACGTGCCCATATCTTGGGTAGGATCCAACAGTCAGGGGTATTTCTCTCATCACATCTTGTCGCGGCGGCGTATCGTCTCCCACCTGGGATATTGAGCTTGTCGTTTCAAACCTTGTGCTTCTCCTTATTTATATCTATGATTCTCGTTTATTCTTCATTCAGTTGTTTAAGTTCGTTGCATGCTTATTCCTTGAGTTTTTATAGAACCTTTTAGTTTCCTCACCGTTTTCCACTTATTACCTCTTTCTTCTTTTCCGTTCTTCCTATAACCTATTTCCCGAAATGTCTAGGGAAGAGTCATCTCATCGTCGCGCATCTCCTCGCCGCCGTCGCGGATCTCTGGAATTAACTGCCTTCTCGGAGAAGAACCTTGGGCCGACCGTGCTAGATTTTAATCCCAAGGAGTATCTTCCCACGAGATCTACCGTGAATACCATCGGGAAGATTAAATCTAAGTTTCCCGATCTTGACGAGCTTTCGTTGATCCTTCCTGCCGAGCACGAGCGACCTTGGGATGCGTCGGAGGGGATTTTTTGTGCTTACGAATCATGGTTTCAGAATTGCGGGCTCTGGTTCCCGCTTCCGGATTTGCTGGTGTCTTACGCTGATTCTGGTGACCTTGCCTTGCCTCAGTTATGCTCTTCGGTGATACAGCGCATGGTGGCGATGATGGTATCAGTTGCTGAGGTCGGGGGAGAGATCACCCCACACTTCTTTGAGAAAATGTCTTCAATTTCTCTGAACCTTCGCGGTAACGCGACTTTGTTCATTAATTTATGGCCGCTATGCAGCTGGAATAAAATGCATGGCTGGAATAGCAAATACTTCTTCGTGGTGGTTAATGCAGCGTCGGTCTCAACTAGTTGTCATATGTGTCGGAACGTGTGGCACTTCAATCCAGGTAATTATCTTTTTCCCGGCCAAGACAAATTGTCTCCATTACTGCCTTGATTGCGATTTTCCTCATGCAGTTGCCCATGCGAATAGTAAGAATCTGCATGGAGAACACATTAGCCTTTTCAGATCGCTTCAACGGTGGGGGCCCGAGTAGTGGGAGTCCTATACGACCGAGCGAATTTGGCGAGTCATGGACGCATTAGTTCATGTGGGTAACTTTCCGTTCTTGTTATGTAACGGTCCACTTTGGTTCTTATAGTTCCTAACTTCATCGCGGCAGACCTTGCTCGGTTCCCTCAATCACGATTAGGGGTGGCGGAAAAAGAGTCAATCAAGTCGTCCTTCTCGTTTTGGCGACGTTCCAGTTAACAAACGCTCCAAGAGTAACACCAGAGATTCCCCTGAGATTACCATCGCGGTCGTCGGGATTTCGGAGGAGATTTTGGGACTTCCGACTATCCCTGACTCTTCTCTTCCTTCGACCGTAGTTTTGCGCCAGGTTGAGCCCTCGCCTTCGAGGCTTAATACTCCGATTGAGGGGGCGCGAGCCTCTTTCCGAGGTTGCAAGCGTGATGGAGCGCCCGACCCGATGGACGATTTGCTGCACGAAGTTGCCACCGTCGATCTTTCCTGTGATGGTTCGGCGTTCCCTAAGGGTGGTATGAATCCGCGGGTGGATCCTTTGCTTGGCAAGGAAGGCGGTGGGACTAATGATGACGGGGACATCGCATGTCTTTGAGAGGAGATCGGCCAAAATCTTGGTGAGGGACACAACGCGTCTTCCTCATCTAGAGGGAAAGCTGCCGAAGGGAATCGTGACTGTCTGAGTGACATGGTGGTCGTGCGCGGTGCGTCGTATATCCGCGAGGGAGCTACTTCTGCACCGGGGCGGATAAATCTTGATCGTTTGAAAGTTGCTCGGACCGGATCGCTCCCTAATTGTGCTCGTGTTGTTGCGTCCTGCTCCGTTCGTCCACATTGTATGTACCCTTCGGGATTTCCTTCGTCGCACTTGCCTTTGCTGGATCATTATCCAAACCTCTCGTTGCTGCGCGCGGATGCAGCCAAGGATTTCGCAGCCGTAAGTTTTGTAGTCCGTTGATTATTCTTATGGTCGTCGTTGTTTTTGACGTATGTGCTGTTTGTGTGTAGGCGACTGATCGGTGCTGTTTTGTGACGATTTTACTGACCAAATAACCTATACTTTTTATTAGTTTTGTTACGATTTTGCCGGAATCTAAGTGGAAATTACACAAGATAAGAGAGAGAAGATCAAGAGAGAAAATGAGCCAAAATTAAAGAAAATCAGGAAGAAAACTTCAAGACCTTGAAGTCGCATTTCGAACGGATCAAATCGGAGCAATATAGAACAAGATACAAGTTTAAGACATGTATCGGTAGTAACAACTCCAAGTGTTACTATCGATGGGACTTTACGTGAAGAATGTTCAAGTGTGAAAAGTGCATCGGCAGTAACACCCTTAAACCTGTTACTACCGATGCAGGTTCGATTATGCGCGAAGGAAGGGATTTTTCCAAAAACGCATCGGTAGTAACACCCAAATATGCGTTACTACCGATGGGGAACCAGAATTTTAAAAGCCCACGAATTTTTTACCTAACTTACGAGACGTCTATATAAAGACGTCTTAGGGCTTCAGAAAAAGGTCTGAAGTTTTCCAGCAACCGTCAAGGTTCTC
>KE151863.1:17833-32570 GCA_000411095.1 Aethionema arabicum | reverse complement strand
AAGAATATTCATTAATATTATATATATATATATATATATGTTTGTTTGTTTTCTTGTACCAAATTCTAAAAGTTCATATACTATTTTTTTCCAAATTCAAAAGTTGGTTTCTTAATTTGATAGTACAACACTAATATTTTACATTTTAAATAAATTGGTAATTCAACTTTAATTAATTTTAAAAAAATTATAATTAATTCTAAAATAATATTTAATTAACTTTTAATTTTATATTATTTTCAACCCAAAAAAAAAGACATGTGCATCTACTATTTTATTCATCATAATTCAAATAATCATTTTAAATTACCCAATCAACTTTTTTAGACATTACTTTCAATAAAAAAACAAAACATACAAACGTTGGCTCCTTATTCTAAGGAAGGTGTTCGATTTCTCTTCATAACCAAAGCTAAACACACTACAAATGTAATTAAGTTTATATTACATATTATTTGTATATACCCTCAACAAAAACAAACTAGTACTAATACATGATTATACTTAACAGGTTTTATTATGGTTGTATATATTCAAAAGATCGTAATTGTCCTGCCAAAAAGCGAATCCATAAGTTACAAGACACTCCTCCTCTCTTCAGACACACTTACATCGGACTACACACGTGTATGCAGTTTGACCAAGCTTTGACCAACGTTGTTCAACCCCAAACAACCATTCCAGTGCCAGTGACCATCCAGAACCAAGAACAACGTGGTGCTGTTGTTGTCGGTTACAAAACAACCGAACCGACCACAGTCTCTAACCAACAACAAGATGAAGATTACGACTTGTTGTTGTCCAACGTCGAAAATTTCTTGCTTTCTGACATTGATGATGATGATAACTTTGTAAATGACCAAAGCAACGTTCCAGCTCCGAAACAACAACACGGCAATGACATTATTACAGGGCCGGCCCAGAAAAAACAAAAGTGAATCAAAATTTGAAGTTGGATCCGATATAATTTAGGAGCCGAGGCGAATGTTTCATGGGGCTTTATCTCAGGGCCGGTCATGTTCTTTTAGTCACCAAAGCAACCGAACGGTTCGGAGCCGTAACAAGTTTGGGGTTTTTTTTTCTTCTTGTTTTCTGCTTTTAAGGAGATTAAGTTCTTCATATGCTTTAAGTATTTCTATTTATGTATTATGCATATACGTGTGATCAATAAATAAAAATATGCTTGTGTCTGACAAACCCTCTCTTTTATTTATTATGATTATTTTTCTTTTCTTGGGATCTGATTTGCACTAAAATACATAAAATAATTGAAATTCTTTTTTAAATAATGGAAAAAAGATAATTTTTTTTATGATAATATATTTTTTTTCGGAAGTAATGTTACAAATTATAATTGTGATAAAACATTGTCATATTTATATATTATCAAAAAAAATGAAAAAAGAAAGAGAGAGATAAGTTGTATATGATATTTTTAAACATAATAATGACAATATCATCAAGAGTGTACTAAATAATATTATGTTATTATCATAATTGGATAGAATAAATGATAGGGAATAATAATATAAATGGTCGTTAGATTTTTCATTCTAAAGGTTTTGAGTTTCCCAATAAACAGAGACAAATCCGATATTCTTGCATTTTCAACCCTAAAATCTTTCTTTTTCTACTTTTCTACTTTATTTATTTTTCTTCGCTAATACCTTTCATCTACGAATACAAAAATCATAAATAATTTTTTTAACTGACGTGATAAAACCTATAGTCAGAGCCGGTCTTGAACATATATAGGTTAGACAATTGCTTAGGATTCATATAAAAAAAGAATTTTATGTTTAATTTTTTTTTTATGTTTATAACTATTAGGTTTTTTTTTCTGTTTTTTTTAACTCTATTTTTGTGATAGTAATTTTATTTTTTTAATTTAATTAAAAATAATAATTATTGGTATTATTTATCATTATCTAAAAAAAATTAAAGCACATTTTTTGTTTTCGAACAAGACCTCTAATGATTATAAAATGGCTCTACAGGTAATGAAAATAGAGTTACGAAGAGACGGGAAGAATAATGAAAAAGTCTTTGGAAAAAGACAAAAGAAAGAGATGCATGTAAAATATGCACTCAGTATTATTAGTTTTTTAGAAACAAAATATCACACTTAAGTTTTTTTTTTCATACGATTACTTAACATTTATTCATTTTAACTATTAAATCTGACTTTCAGTGACAAATTTCCGTTGAGTGGCTGATAGAGGGGACCCGCAACGGCTGTGTTTGTCGAACACCCATGATTTTTGTGATTTTAAAAATTTGTTAATTGTTTTTAATAGATTTAGTTAATTAGAGTTATAAATTTGATTAACATCAATCTGTTGAAAATTCGTGCACCTATCCAATTTATTTTCCTTTTCTTTTAATAAATCGTTTTCATATTTTTTTTAAAAATTGTATTTTCATGAAATAGTTAACTAAAGTTGATTATATAAATGAAAATTAATTATTAAAAAAAATGGAAAATGTTGATACACGAATCAAACAACCGAAAATTCCAGATGGATTTTGACCGAAGGACTTTTGGCAAGTGAAAAGCAGACTAGACTTAAGGAATTTCTACGTGTAAATTAAAGCAAGATCAAAAAACGATTGGATAAGAATGCGATGAAATATAACTTTATTAATTTTTTAGTGATAGTCAATTTCATACAATGAATTTCGGATCTTTATCTAGGGGTTATCTTTAGTCTTCTATAGTGGACTCCTCCAACCGTCAGCCCTGTATTCGTGCATGGCCTTGACTGGTTCCTTCCATTTGTTTTATGTAATAGTTTTTAGATCTTTAATATAATATTAATAATTTTTAATTAATTTAAAAAAAAATTATAAATCCATTGAATTTCATTGAAAAAACAAGGTAGGGTTGTTAATTAAAAACATGAAAGGAATTGATTTGAATAATTGAGTTGAATGAAAGTTAATATAGTAAAACAGAAAAAATTATTAATTTATCGAAATATTAATTAATCTATAAATTAACAATTATTAATTTCTAAAATTAATTCATAACACCAATATTTTATAGAAAACAAATTCTAAAACTCTACCATATCTTCAAAACTCTAATACATTATTATGTAAAACTTCAGTTTTTTTTTTTTCTAATTTGCTTATTTTTTACATTATGTCTTGTATGATGTTTTGTATTAATTGTTATTTGATTTTGAAGAAACAAACAACATTGAAATCTTATTTTACTAAATTTTCTTATTATTTTATTAAAAATTTTCAATTTTTATATTACCTAACTCAAGATTTAAAAAAAATCTATAATTTCTCGTGATTATTAATTTATCAAAAAATAATTTATCGAGATTTTACTACTATAATTACAACATAAATCTAACTACTACTTAATATTTTTACCTTACTTATATTTATGTAAAAAAGAAATAAGATTAAGATTATATATATAGGGAATAAGATTACTAAGAGACGGGGAAGAATAACGAAAAAGTCTTTGAAAAAAAAACAAAAGAAAGGGGCACGTAATAATATGCACTCATTATTATTAGATTTTTAAAAACAACATATCACACCTAAGTTTCCTTTAATTCATACTTTTTTTTTTCTTATCTTCGTTTTCGAATCTTAGTTTCCATTTGTTTCATACTAATGTTTAGCATTGAATTTTAACTATTTAAATGGCTTTCAGTGACCAATTTTGGGTTGAGTGGCTGACAGAGGACCCACGGCAAGGGATGTGGTTGTCGATATTTACGTTACAAATATAATAGTTTTTAGATCTTTAATATAATATTAATAATAGTTTTTAATTAGTTTAAATTATGCATCCATTGAATTTTTTTCGTGGATCCGCCACTGGTGGGGGGATTGAACATATTTTTTAATGGAAAACACCAAATATATGTCAATATCTATACAAAATATTTTGTTTTTTTGTTTTGTGTTAAAAAGTTTTACCTATTCATATATTTGGACTTTCTATTTTGAATTTTCTGCTTTAAAAAAATGTATTATCTAACATATTTTTTATAATTATATATAATTTTAATGTTAACAGATAAATGATAAATTTTATGTAGAAAAACTACATATTTATTTGTACGTTTTATAACTAAAGTTTGGAAAATTTAATTAGGAAAGAAAAACAACTATATGTAATTAAAAAAAAAATTAAAATTGGATTTGGAAAACATGAAAAAGTCAAAGAAAATAAATTAAGTCAAAGAGTTGTTGAAGTCGGTTATATATAGTGGAGAGATCATTAACTCCAACGATATGCAATCTTATCAGTCTTATTATTGAGGAAACATATAAGTTTTGTCGCATAAAACCATATACTTCTATTAATTATTTGGTGACAAAAAAAGTCTAAGGATGGGTCAGACGTATGCAGGATCGGTCCTAAAAATATAAAGAATATGATGAATTTGAAACTGGGATCAATATTTTAATAACAAAATTATATTTCTTTTTTTATAAAGACAAATATAGAGGTCAGATTAATTTGGGTTCGAGGCGAATGGCTCACGGGGGTTACCTCAGAACCGTGCACGTATGTATACATTAATAGAACACATAATCAAACATGAAGAAAGAAAATGCATATTGCATATATGATTGAATCTCCTTGAAAGTAGAAAGCATCACCATGTTCTTCTTTAAAGACTATGACCTATACGGTTGTTTTGGTGACCAACAACGTCATCTCCATGCTCCTCCTGGTTAGGGGATATGACCCGAATGGTTAAGTTACCATCAAAGCTAAAGAACGGTGAATCATCAAGCTCAAGAAGTAAGAATTCGCCAGCGAGTAACTCGCAGTCTGCATCAAGAACAGGAGGGAAGTTATAGACTTGGGACAAGAAGAAGTCTGCATCTTCACTATGTTGTTGGTTTGGGGTTCAACAACATTAGTCAAAGCTTGGTCAACGACACATGTGTGCTGTCCGATATAAGTGGTTTTGAAGACAGAAGGAGTGACTCGTTAGTTCTCTACTTGTTTTATAGCTTTGCAATCAGGTGCTCTTGAACAACGGTAGTAACTCGTGTCCACCATCAATACGTTATAACATATACGTGTGTTAGTAATCATCTGTTTTTTTTCATAGTGTTCAAGAAAGCGGTTTAGGCGTCAGACCGCTTGGATTTTCATCAAATTGAATTAGACGGGTGGTTATATTTTTTTTTTTCGAGAGGGGTGGTTATATATAAAGTAGAGTTTATGATGAGAGACTTTTTTTATGAATATTAAAGATATAAATAAAATGGGTTGTATATAGTTTTCTAAATATTATTGTTTACTCAGTTCTATACAAAATTACTGAAATATATACTGAAATTAAAAACTTTTGATGTTGTTGGTTTGGTAGACCCGTGTGATTATTATTCAAAATTACTGAAATATATACTGAAATTAAAAATAAATACACATGTATAAGCTAATTATATATATAAATTTTATTATTCAATAAAATGATGTTTTTGTTTTCACTTCTCTCTATCTTAAATGTTATCTAACTTTCTTTTTCTTACAATCATTAATCCAAATCTATTTGTTCTTGATTTGGTATCAGCATTTAATAGCTCATTTCTTTTACTTTAAGTAATTGTTTTTATTGACTAGGATTACACCCGAGTTATTATATATTGCTTTTGATTGTTTTTATATGTTATATATATTTATTTTGTTATTATATAAATATTATAAGTTTTCTTGAATATACCAACTTTATTTACATGAATTATTTCTTAAATATAGGAAACATATGTGGATAACAATTGGAAAACCCACCGTTTATATATACATAAAAATTTATCATTTGATGATTTAAATTATTCGTACTATTTTGTATTAACTTTACAAATTTAGTATTGTTAATGTGTATACATAGGAATGGATACATGACATTAGTGAAAAACACTAATCACATATGTATTTATTATGAAATATGTGGGAAGCTTTGTTTTTTTGGTAAAATGTCTATATAATAAATATGAGAAAATGAAAAGTATAAGGAAGTTATTTTATTTGAAATGTGTTAGTGTGAACATTCAGACCTAGAAAAGCGATATGTAAAGATTCATATTCTATGAGAAAAAAAGAAGTTCAAATTTTAAGTGTTAATGTTATTCGTTGACCGCAAACAACTATAAATATATATAGCCTATTAATGTTATTCGTTGATGACCGTGGTTGTTGAGTTTTGCTTGTTCGACAGTAAATTTCGGTGGCAAAATTTGACGATAAAAAGTTAAAAATAAATAAATTAAATCGATGGTTATTACAATTCATAGCTAAAATATGTGCGTTGAATGTTACTCGGACCGGCATAGAAAAGCGATAAATTTGTAGTATATTTAAATAAGTTAAATTAATACATGATATTATTTAAATTCGAGTATATTTTAATATTTTAGTACTAATCCAGAATTGAATTCAATGAGATATATACTCTAAAACTTCACTTTCCGTAAACACAATTAGAACATTATCAATCCATTCACTAAAACACAAATCACAAGAAACCAATACAAACTTACCCAAACCAAAACAATGAAATAAAAAGGGAGAGAAAACCAAATCATAAGCCGGAACTAACCAAAAAACCAAACCGGAAATTCAATATAACACCAAGATACACTTCTTCTTCTTCTTCATACTCATACCCTTGTTCTTCCTCTGCAATCGCATCTTGATACTGCAGTCCCATATATGTATTGATTTTTTTTCTTTTTTCACACACATTTGATTCTATTTAAGTAAATATGTTTAATGATTAGGAGGTTTAAGATTTTTTTTTTTTTTAAATCTCAATGACAACAAATCGAAATTTAAACTATCGTTGTAAACCAACACAATTAATTAATATTTCTACATGTGGCGAGTAATTAAAAATTATTCTAGGTTCAGGACTAAAATAAAATATGATTGAAGACTTTAATTGTTCATTTCCTCTAAAAGGGAAATATATAGCCGATAAAAACAAAAGAAAAATACATGGCAACAGGTAAAGAAACCCTCAAATCTCTAATTTCTCTTTTAACTCCATCATTTCTCAAACAACTATTTTCTTTATTTAACCACAATTTACTCTATTGTTTCTTTGAATTTGAAAATTTGTGTTGAGATGTGGTTCGGTACAATCTCAATAACCAGTTCCGGTTTGGAATCTAAACTGGTTATCTTTAATGAGAAGCTTAAATGGGCCGTATCTAAATGAAAAAGCCCTATCTAAATGAAAAAGCCCGGAAGGAGAAGACGTTGGTTTTACCGTTGAAGCCGTTAGCGAGTATAAAACAGAACTTCGTCTTCAACCTTCAGATTTAATCACCTGAAAAATTCTGTTTTACAAATCAGAGAGAGTTTGTTATTTTCGTTCTTGTAACAGCTCAAGATCAAGATAGTCTGTGATCAATTGCAGAGCTATACTTGTAGATTTGTAACTCAAAGGTCTAAGGAAACTTCTTGAGACAATAGTCTCCGAGATGTACTCATCAATTTGATGAGGAACTCGTAAATTCTGTGTTCTCTAATTTCTGCAAATCCGAGTATAGGTATTACAAGTGGTATCAGAGCCCAAGATTAAGTTGAAGAAAGCGATCAGGATTGTGTAGAGATCAAAGAAGATGTCATCTACAAGAATCGATTTCAAACGCTTCAACGGAACAGGGGATTATCTTTTGTGGAAGGATAAATTGATATCGCATCTCATGATCCTCGGATTATACGATGTGATCAATTCATCATCGGATAAAGGAGCTGAAGGTATCTCAGGAGATACTGAAGAGAAGCTAGATCCGAGAGCACAATTAGAGAAAGAAAGAAAAGCAAGAAGCACTATTATTCTGAGTTTGACAGATAATGTTCTCAGGTTAGTGAGGAAGGAGAAGACTGCAATATCTATGATGAACCTGTTGGATGAAACGTACAGCTCCAAAGATCTCTCAAATCGGATACTCTTGAAACAAAAGTTCTTTGGGTTCAAGATTGATCCGAGTGTATCAATTGACAAGAATGGGGATGAATTCCTCAAGATTGTTTCAGATTGTGAAAATGCAGATGCAGAAGTTTCAGATGAAGATCATGCTATCATATTACTCATGGCATTACCAGCTAAGTACAATGGAGTCAAAGATACAATGAGGTATGGTAAAACGCACATCCATATTAAGGAAGTAATTGCTGCAATTACTTCTAAAGAACTAGAATCAGGACATAATGCTAAACAAAAGGCAGTAGCTGAAGGCTTATATGTCAAAGAAAAAGGAAAAGTAGATAAGAAGAACAAGAATTCTGAAAAGAATAAGGACAAAGACAAAGATAAGAGCAAGAAAGGGTGTTTTGGATGTGGCAAAGAAGGCCATTGGAAGAAAGATTGTCCTGATAGGAAGAACCGGAAGCCTCCTGAATCAGCAAACATTGCAACTGGAGACCAAGAACTAGTGGTCTTGACAGTTAGTTTACAGGATACAAGAGAGGAATGGGTCTTGGATTCAGGATGTACCTTTCATATAACACCAAACAGGGCTGTACTCTTTGATCTTGAAGAGTTTGATGGTGGGAAGGTACCAATGGGAAAGAATACCTTCAGTGAAGTCAAAGGAATTTGCAAAGTGAAAATCAAGAAACAGAATGGTTCAATTGTGGTTCTGACTCAAGTCAGATACATACCAACCATGGGAAGGAATCTAATATCCTTTGGACAGTTAGAAGTTGCTGGTTGTTGGTTCACTTGCAGGGATTTTATGATTCGAATCATGAAAGGGGATAAGGAAGTTAGCACAGGGAAGTCTGACAACGGTTTGTACTATCTGCAAGGTGAAGTAATGACAGGAGAAGCTGAAGTAGTGAGACCAGATACATATAAGACAGTGTTATGACACACTCGTATGGGACACATTGGACAGAAAGGGCTAAGTGTTTTGGCACGAGAAGGCTATATCAAAGAGAGAGATATTAAGACAATGGGATTTTGTGAGGCATGTGTATTAGGGAAGACTCACAGAGCCAAGTTTCCTAAGGCTAAACATACTACAAAAGGAACATTGGATTATATACACTCAGATCTGTGGGGCTCAAGTTCAGTAACACCAAGTCTGGCAGAATGTCAATATTTCTTGACATTTATAGATGACTATTCACGTAAAGTTTGGATCTACTTCATCAAAACCAAGGTTGAAGTAGTGAACAAATTTGCTGAATGGAAAGCTATGGTTGAAAATCAAACAGGTAAAAAGATTAAAGTTTTGAGGACTAATAATGGGTTAGAATTCTGCAATTTGCAGATGGATGACATATGTTCTAAGGCTGGAATCAGGAGGCATGGGGCGTGTACCTACACACCTCAACAGAATGGAGTTTCAGAAAGGATGAATAGGACTATAATGAACAAGGTAAGATGCATGTTAGCTGAATCTAAGCTAGAGAAGAAATTCTGGGCTGAAGCAGCATCAACTGCAGTCTATTTGATAAATAGATCACCAAGTTCTGTAGTAAATTTCAAGATCCCTGAAGAAATTTGGTCTCGAGTTAAACCAGATCTTGACCATGTGAGGAGTTTTGGTTGCATAGCCTATGTTCATCAGACTCAAGATAAATTGAGTGATAGAGCACTTAAGGGAATTTTTATGGGATATTCTCTAAACACTAAAGGCTACAGAATTTGGTTACCAACTGAAGAAAAGTGCATTATCAGCAGAAATGTCGTGTTTAATGAAGAGTCATTAACACAAAAGAATGAGACAGAAGAGGGACGACAAGTATCTCTGAATGAAGAACTGATGCAGGAATCTAACAGAAGGAGTAGAAGGACGTATCAAGTTCAAGGTGGAGCTACTACATCTGATTCAGCCAGAGGAGTAGTCTCAGATTCAGATTCAGAAAAGGAAGAAAGCCAGGAAACAAAGTCATTAGATGACTATGTCTTAGACCTCCATCCAAGTATGAAGGTTCAGATTATGTGGCTTATGCTTTGTTTAGTGCTGAAGATATAGATTTAATGGAGCCAAAATCTTATACACAAGCTAGAAATAGTGTGCATTGGGAATACTGGAAACTAGCTATGATAGAGGAAATAGAGTCATTGAACAGAAACAAAACCTGGAAACTAGTAGACAAGCCAGATAAGAAGCGTATCATAGGAAGTAAATGAGTTTATAAAAGGAAGCCAGGAATACCAGGGGTAGAAGAACCTAGATACAAGGCTAGACTTGTTGTTAAGGGTTATTCTCTGGTAGAAAGAGTGGATTATAATGAAATTTTCTCTCCTGTGGTTAAGCATGTGTCCATTAGGATTATGCTATATTTAGTGGTGAATCTAGACCTCGAATTGGAGCAGCTGGATGTAAGAACTGCATTCTTACACGGTACTTTAGATGAGGAAATTTACATGAGACAGCCAGAGGGTTTCTGTGAAAAGGGAAACGAAGGAAAGGTGTGCAGACTCTACAGATCTTTATATGGCCTAAAACAGAGTCCTAGACAGTGGAACATTAAGTTTGACAACTTTATGAAGGACCAAGGTTTTAGAAGAAGCAGTTATGATCCGTGTGTATACTCAAGAGAAACAGAGAGAGGAGAGCCACTGTATTTGTTACTGTATGTTGATGATATGCTTATAGCATCCAAAGACATACAAGGAATCAAGAAATTGAAGCCAAGCTTAAACTCAGAGTTTGACATGAAAGATTTAGGGCCAGCAAAGAGAATACTAGGTATTGACATTCTACGAGATAGAAAGAAAGGAATGCTACAGCTAAGTCAGCAAGGGTACTTAAAGCAAGTGCTAAGGACATTTAATATGATGGATTCAAAAGCAGTCTCAACACCAATTGGGACTCACTTTAAACTGAGAAGTTTAACACAAGAAGAACAGGAAACATAATCAGTTCATATGGAGAATGTTCCTTATGCAAGTGCAGTAGGAAGTTTGATGTACGCCATGATAGGGACTAGACCAGACTTAGCATATGTTATAGGATTGGTCAGTCGTTTTATGGGGAATCCGGGGAAGCTGCATTGGGAGACAGTGAAGTGGATTCTAAGGTATGTTAAAGGCTCTTGTGACAAGGTTTTAACATTCAAAGATGGCTCAAAGATAGAAGTACAAGGGTACTGTGATGCTGATTATGCCATAGATTTGGATAGGAGACGCTCAATCACAGGGCTCATTTTTATGGTAGGAGGAAATGTAGTAAGCTGGAAATCAGGCTTACAACATGTTGTAGCCCTATCTACAACAGAAGCAGAATATATGGCTCTTACAGAGTCCATTAAAGAAGCAATTTGGCTAAAGGAACTATGTGAAGAATTGGGATCTTGAACAGAAAAAGGTTTCAGTCGGTTGTGATTCACAAAGTGCTCTATGCCTAGCTAAGAACAGCGTTCATCATGAACGAACTAAGCACATAGATGTGCGTCTACATTTCATCAGAGATGTAATTTCAAAAGGCAATATTCAGATTCAAAAGGTACACACAAGTAAAAATCCAGCTGATATGCTAACTAAGAGTGTACCTGGTAACAAATTGGAGGATTGCATGGTGGAGATTGGGGTGATTCAGCTCAACTGATAGCTCCAGAGACTATTGTCTCGCTGCAAGAAGGTTCCAAGAATTAGACAAAGAAGAAGATGAAGGTGTGTACGAACCAAGGTGGAGATTTGTTGAAATGTGGTTCGGTACAATCTCAATAACCAGTTCCGGTTTGGAATCTAAACCGGTTATCTTTAATGAGAAGCTTAAATGGGCCGTATCTAAATGAAAAAACCCAGAAGGAGAAGACGTTGGTTTTACCGTTGAAGCCGTTAGCGAGTATAAAACAGAGCTTCGTCTTCAACCTTCAGATTTAATCACCTGAAAAATTCCGTTTTACAAATCAGAGAGAGTTTGTTATTTTCGTTCTTGTAACAGCTCAAGATCAAGATAGTCTGTGATCAATTGCAGAGCTATACTTGTAGATTTGTAACTCAAAGGTCTAAGGAAACTTCTTGAGACAATAGTCCGAGATGTACTCATCAATTTGATGAAGAACTCGTAAATTATGTGTTCTCTAATTTCTGCAAATCCGAGTTTAGGTATTACAATTTGTTTTTAATAATAATCATAGAGATATGGTTCTATGTTGTTTTTTCTCCTCTATGGTTCTATTTTGCTAACACTACACCTAGCATCATATTATATATTAAGAGTATTTGTGCTCTATAGACACAAAATCCATCTATTTGCACATATACACATAGTTGCTTTAGGGCCCACCACACACATACTTTTTTGGACAATTTTGCCTATTGTTCCCCAAAACTCAATCCTAATAAATGGAGACTACAAAATCAAAGTCTTCATCGTACAAAAAAACAAAAGTGCGATTTTTTGGTCCTTTCTTGCACATTCGACGAAAGCTGGGTTTTGCACTTAAAACTTTTAACAATGCGATTTTTGTTCTTCATAGACGACGGCAATTTCTTTGGACCAAATCTCTCTTTTCGCAAGTGAATTCTGAGTTTAGGGTTTGTTTTTGTTTCCTTTCTCTGTTATGGATGGGTTTTCGATTTCTGAGACCAAATCCGAGTTATGTTTCTTCATTTGAATGGATGGGTTCTTCCTTTCTCTATTTTGTAATGTCAAATCTTGGTTTTTATGTTGGTTGCATATCTTGGGTTTTTAACTGAAATTTCTTGTTGTGTTCTTGTGTTCGTTAAAGTTATTTTGCTCTTTTGGTTGTTTTCAACTTTTGGATCTGAAAACTTTTCACTATAAAACTTGTGGATCTCATGATTTCAGTCATTTTACTGTAAAATGGGGAAGATATAAGGTGTTATAAGGTGGTTCAAAAACATAATCATAAGTTGTTCATTGATGGGTTATAACTGTCTACCATAGCGAAAATGTCATTTATATCAGCTGATTACCAACACATGCTTTAGGTAAGATGATATAAACTGTCATATGACATTGTTTATAAGGGATCATAAGCTGTTATATGATGTCTTAAAACTGGCTTCCTTATTGAGAATGTCATTTATATTGCTTCGTGTATCATGCTATAAGGTTCTTTATAACTTCTTATGATATTGTATATCAGTTGTAATAAGGTGTTTTATAACAGTATTACAGTTCGTTTAATATTATATAACTGTTTATAACATTGCTCACCTTTCTAATGTTTTTGTCATGTATTTGTAGGATGTTTGATCTTAATTTCTTATGTAGAGAATAGAGGTTTACTGACCGTGTTAAGTGGGAGTTTATTGTCGATGATCTTAAGGGAGGATCATTGAGTAGAGTGGATGTCGATTTTTGTTTTCGAGATTTGATTGCGGTCGTTTTTAAAGATTATGAGATGGTTTATAACTGTCTATGACATGTCATATGCTATCTTATATTGTATGTTTACCCATATATGAGGAGAAAATTTTATTATATGTCAACATCACTACTTTATAACTACTTATGATTGATACGCTATAACATTACTGCTATACAAAATTACTGCTTTATAACTGCTCATGATTTGTTAACTATTGGATGACTATACTTTATGTTTGAAAAATTATTAGAGGTTACAAGCTGTACCTTTTAATTTAAATTTACGAACAAAACCCAGTTATTAGAGGTTATAAACACCACTGTTACTTAAACTAATAAAATAGGTCAAATAACATCCCTTACACTGTCGATATCGTGACATAAATACATACAAAAATATCAAAACACTGTTTGTTGATTATCGCAACATAATGCAATTTTTGCTTTTTTCTTCAATGGACTCTTATCAGTGACTTCCTTGCCCAATAGTTCTCCACTTGAAATCAACCCTCTCTTCGAAGCGATAGCCTAAAGTGCGGGAAATCGATAGAACAGAGTTAGTACATGTTATAAGGATAGTTATAACTCCATATATCAACAGGTTATAAGGTGGAATATAACTTCCAATAACAACCTGTTATAAGATGAGTTATAACTTCTTATAACAACCTGTTATAAGGTGGGTTATAACTTCTTATAAAAACCTATTATAAGGTGTGTTATAACTTCTTATAACAACTTGTTATAAGGTGGGTTATAAACGTCCAAAACTTAGGTTACTCAAAAACTTACCCCTGCCGGATTTTCTTCTCCGTCTGATGTCATCCTAACCTACATATTTCAAAAACAAAGACATAAACCACACATCAAACGACAAAATCTATTTTCAATTGTACAAATACAACGAAATCTTACAAATTTCGAATCTGTGAAAGTCTAATTGTGGAATAAACACAAAATCAGCGATCCAAATAGCTTTTTAGTCCCCAAATCCCTTAAGAAACACCCTAAAATCGGAAACCCATGAAAAACCCGTTCAAATTCCCAAAAAATCAAAACCCTACCGATGCCCAGAAACAAACCCTAAATCTGAAGATATCTTACCGTCGGCGAAATCTTCTCTCGTCGTCGTCGTCCTGCTTCAATTCGCCGTCGTGGTGCTTCAAATCGCCGTCGTCTTGAATCGCCATCGAAATCGCCCAAAATCACCTTCTCTGCGTCTCAAAAACAAAAACGCCGCAAATGGTAAAAGATGCAGATGGTGTAAAAAGTGAAAAACACGCTAGGTTAAAATTACATGGGTATAAACGTAAACACCTATTTATGATTTATTTTCTGTATTTAAAAAAAAGGGTTTGTGTATTTGTGCAAAACGCACTTTATGATGTCTAACGGTGCAAATTTCCCATATATTAAACGGTTAAAACTAACATAATTTATTATA
>KE151862.1:55664-75973 GCA_000411095.1 Aethionema arabicum | reverse complement strand
ATTTTAACAGAATCTGTTTCTAGACTTACATATGTGATCAAGTTATGTCTGCCGTCTATCTCAATGAAGTTTTTGTTCTTCCTGCCACTTATTATCTCAAGAAGTAATACTCCAAAACTATACACATCAGATTTCATTGAGTATCGACCGTGCATTGCATACTCGGGAGACATGTAACCGCTGAAACTCATAACACAACTTTAGTATGTTGGCAAATACTGATTCTAGAGAAGATAAGATGAAGACTTACAGGGTACCAACGATTCTGTTTGTGTTCTCTTGACTTTGGTCAATACCAAAGATTCTTGCCATACCAAAATCAGCAACTTTTGGATTCATTTCTTCATCTAAGAGAATGTTACTTGCTTTTAGATCACGGTGTATGATTCTGAGCCGTGAATCTTGATGAAGATATATAATCCCTCGGATAATTCCTTCGATAATCTTGTATCTTCGAGACCAGTTCAGCTCACCTTGTTTTGCAGGGTCTAGAAGCAATCATATATTACCATTAGTTATAAAGATTTGAATCCTTGAGTTTTCATAATGGGTAGAGAATCATGAAAACAAAAGCGATGACTGTTAACTAACCGAACAAGAAGTAATTAAGGCTTTTGTTGGGCACAAATTCGTAGACTAGTATCTTCTCTTCCTTCTCTAGACAAAATCCTATAAGCCTTACTAAGTTTCTGTGTTGAAGCTTTGCAACAAGAACCACTTCGTTCTTGAACTCTACTTCACCTTGTCCTGATGATTTTGACAGTCTCTTTACAGCTACTTCAGTCCCATTTGAAAACGTACCCTACCAATTCATCATCATCTTGTTTATCCAAATGTTTTGGGACACAACTCAAGCAATTAAAGAACTATATTGTTGGAATCTCACATTGGAAGGGACCAAACATGGACTATATATACTCTACTTATTGGCAATTCGGTTTGAGTTGAAATCTCATGTTTCTAACAAATATTACCTTGTAAACTACACCAAATCCACCTCGACCAATCGTGTTAGATTCAGAAAAATCATTGGTTGCATCTTGAATTATGTTATATTCAAGTTGGAGTGAATCTGCGGTTGTTATATCATCTCCTGATTCAGAACAAAAGTGTTATAAATCTGAAAACAAAAGCTGAGCATTGACATTAGTCAAAATCTAATTGAGATTTAATTGTGAGCATGGATTTTTACCTGCATCTGTATAATAAGTCTTCTTTGCTCTTTTTGCCAGGAAACAACAACCAGCTATGCAAAGCAACACAGTTAACATAATAGGCACAACAATGGCGACAATTAACAAAGCTGAATTCCCACCTTTCCCTGCATTTCAAACATCGTTTTCTTGGGATTCAGTACTTGCAGACACATAACAATTAACAAATCTGAAACAGTGTTTTAAAACGGGGTTGATCCCTCCTAGTCAGGCTAGTAAAACCAGGTGATCTAGTTTTGAATTCGATCCAATTAAATTTAAAACCTAATTTGTTTTTGACCTGCTCAAACTCGGGAAAATCCGACAAAAACCCACGACCCGATAAAATTTATGACCCGGAGAAAAATATTTTTGGTAAAACGTTCAAAACTCCATCAAAATAAAATCAAATTTTAAATCATTAGTCTATTTTCTATGTTTAATTTCAATACTATTTTTTTTTTTGAGGTTATAATTTTATTCAATTTAATTTGATTGTTATAGATGAACTAAATTTTTAAAACTACAACTCTTAGAATTAATTTGATCAATGTTTTAGAAAATTGTTAATAAACTTTTTTAATAAGTTATTTTATAGATGACGGTTGTAACCTTAAAACTACAAATTTGAGAAATTGGTTATCCAAAAATTAATTTTTTGTTTTATACACATTTGGGTTAATGGAAAGACTAAACTACCCCTTCACACATCTAGGTATCTTTTTAATTGACCTTTTGGAAGGTTTAGGGTTTAGGGTTTCGGGTTTAGGTTAAATAAATTATAGGGGCATTATCGTCATTGTTAATTATGTGGTATCTATAAAACTAAAACTGGATTTCAAATGTCTATAATACTCAAAAGGCATATGAAATGTTTATTTTGCTAAATTTCCCTACAAATTTTTAGTATTTACTTTGAAATATCCATGTAAAATATTTTACAATGATAGAAATTATGTTTTGTTTAATTTACTTAGAATAAAATTTTAATAAATGTATGTTAACTAACCGAGATCGACCGGATCGACCCACTAACCCAAATGATCCAACAAAATTTCCAGTCAAGTTTTATTTTTAAAAACATTGATCTAAAATCAATCTAACGAGAAATATTTCCATATTTGTATTGATAATCTTGAGAAACAATGGAAAAAAAAAGAAAAAAAAAGAAAAAAAATGAGAACTCTGACCAGGTAATGGAGGTGGTTCTACCGAAGGAATAAACGCAGCCGGAGGTAGCAGCGGTGGTGGAGGTGCTATGATGGCAGATTCATTGTAGAAAGTGAAAAGCTCGAATCTTGAATTACAACTCTCCACCATATATCTTGCTCCAATTTTATCAGTAGGTATTTGATTAATGGTATGTTGTAGACAACGCAAACATTCTTGTCTCGTGAGATCAGGAGTGCATTGAACTAACCCATACAAAGGCCGAAATGAGCTAAAGTTTGTTCGTCTAGCATCAAACTTTCTAGAATTGTTTGCTGCATCATAAGCGGCTTGATTCAAAGTGGATATAACAAAATCTCTGAATCGGTCTACTTCATTAAGTGAAAGGTTTTGGACTCTCCGTACCATCCATCCTCCACTGGTGCTAAGTGTCGAGAAAATATTCTTGTCAGAGTATCTAAGCATACATTCATCATAATAGAGTGTGACCGTTTTCTCATTTGGACACCTAGTCAAGGTATCATTTACGGCAAAAATGATACAGCGATGGCAAGTTTCCGGTGAGAGGTCTCCACGGCAAAGGAAAAGACCGGTGACTCTATCGGGAGCTTGTCCAGCTGTTGCGTTTTGGAAGCCGGTAGAGTAAGAGGCGTTAGGAGAAGATAGAGAAGATAAAAGGGTTTTGAGATTTGTGAAGTAAGTGCTGTTTTTGGTATAAGTTGTTGTATTGGGACAGATATGGTGTATGTAGAAAGGATCTTGAGCAGAAGCTCTGAAGCTCACGAGAAAGGAGAAGAGGAAAAGGAAGAAGAAAAAGGCACAAGAAAACATGCTTCAGCTTCTGAAAGTTTCGTAAATCATAAACTCTTGATCTAAAACTAATTGACAATTTTTGTGCCTTATATATTAATGTTTGTCAACTCACATTTTTACGTAGAATTTCTCATAATTATGCCCGTAACGAAACGACTTTGACATCTAAATATGAAAACGTAAGATATAAGTTATGATGGGTGAATGAGTAAGCAGTCTTGTAGATTAACGTGAAAGAAAAGATGGTTTAAGACATGTTTTTCTTTACATGTGAATGTGAATTGTGAATTGAATAGTCCTGTTCAATTTTGTCTTACATATTTGGATCTATCTCATTAATTTATATAGAATAAGTTGTTTTTCCTCGTCAAGTAGAAATAGAGGACATTGACTTTGTTTATCTTTGTTCTGCTCTTATTCTTTGTACTAAGTAAGAACAAAATAATAATATTAACTAAATTTAAGTATACAATACATAGTTATTCGAGGCTCTAGTCAAAATAAAAAATGTGTCTTGGTTTTTTTTTTTAAGTCACTGATCAAGTTCTAAAAATCCTAATGTTAACAACCGACCAACTATGGTTTGACGAATAATTTTGATTGAAATTATATAAAAATATTCAAATTTTTTTATTAAACATAGACGAAATTTTTTTTTTGGGTCTGAGGCGGTCCGCCTATGCTAAAGGCCGCCTCTGAATTAAAAAGGTACAAGTATGGATGGCTAATACTATAGAGATTAAGATGAAAGAAAAAATGGTTTTTAATATTGTTTAACGTTCTAAATGTTACGGAACAACTAACTGGTCAGTTGCATAAAATAAAGTTTTNCCGGTAGAGTAAGAGGCGTTAGGAGAAGATAGAGAAGATAAAAGGGTTTTGAGATTTGTGAAGTAAGTGCTGTTTTTGGTATAAGTTGTTGTATTGGGACAGATATGGTGTATGTAGAAAGGATCTTGAGCAGAAGCTCTGAAGCTCACGAGAAAGGAGAAGAGGAAAAGGAAGAAGAAAAAGGCACAAGAAAACATGCTTCAGCTTCTGAAAGTTTCGTAAATCATAAACTCTTGATCTAAAACTAATTGACAATTTTTGTGCCTTATATATTAATGTTTGTCAACTCACATTTTTACGTAGAATTTCTCATAATTATGCCCGTAACGAAACGACTTTGACATCTAAATATGAAAACGTAAGATATAAGTTATGATGGGTGAATGAGTAAGCAGTCTTGTAGATTAACGTGAAAGAAAAGATGGTTTAAGACATGTTTTTCTTTACATGTGAATGTGAATTGTGAATTGAATAGTCCTGTTCAATTTTGTCTTACATATTTGGATCTATCTCATTAATTTATATAGAATAAGTTGTTTTTCCTCGTCAAGTAGAAATAGAGGACATTGACTTTGTTTATCTTTGTTCTGCTCTTATTCTTTGTACTAAGTAAGAACAAAATAATAATATTAACTAAATTTAAGTATACAATACATAGTTATTCGAGGCTCTAGTCAAAATAAAAAATGTGTCTTGGTTTTTTTTTTTAAGTCACTGATCAAGTTCTAAAAATCCTAATGTTAACAACCGACCAACTATGGTTTGACGAATAATTTTGATTGAAATTATATAAAAATATTCAAATTTTTTTATTAAACATAGACGAAATTTTTTTTTTGGGTCTGAGGCGGTCCGCCTATGCTAAAGGCCGCCTCTGAATTAAAAAGGTACAAGTATGGATGGCTAATACTATAGAGATTAAGATGAAAGAAAAAATGGTTTTTAATATTGTTTAACGTTCTAAATGTTACGGAACAACTAACTGGTCAGTTGCATAAAATAAAGTTTTATGTGTTGAATATATAGAAGTCAATCGACTTGCTCAGTTCATGCACCAACCAACTCAGACATACTGGGCAGCTGCCAAGCGGGTCTTACGCTATCTAGCAGGTACTCTACACTATGGTATTCGTTTCCAGAAGGCATCCCCTTTCACTTTCCATGCTTGCTCTGATACCATATAGAAGTTTGTAAGACTTATTTATTCAGAGAGTGATTGTGTGCTTTTATACAATAGAGAAGAGAAAGTTATAGAACTAACTAAGGAAATAATTAGGAATTGATTGTGAAATCAATTAGGTCTAATTGATGAAGTGATTGATATCAATCAGTGTATGATTGATATATTTCCTTCTATGATTTATTCACCACTAAATAGGTTAAGAAAGTTTGCTGCTAAAAAATGGAACTTTACATCATTCCAATATCTCTATGGAAGCTCAGTGCACGGCTGATCTGACAAATAAAGAATGCTTAAGATGTCTGCAATTTAAATTTTAAATCGCTTATCCCCAAAAAATGTAACCGAACTAGCGACAAATAAACAAACATCATTTTATTGTTGCCGTTCATCGTTTATCGCCGATAACATCTAACCAAACAACATTTATTCTCGTTTGGTAGTGTTGCTGATAACATTAAACGAACAACATAATTGTCACTCGTTGTTGTAGCCCGAGCGTTGTTGTCGCTCGTTTGGTACAGGACGTTAATATAAATAGTCCAAACGGTGACAGTGAAATTAAATAGAGCACATGAATTTTATTTATAATTAAGAGCATGCTACATTTTTACCAAAAAAGAGCATGATACATTGAATCTGCGAATAATACAAAAATAAAACCAATAATCTGGTTAATAACTAAAAACAAGTCAAATATGTTTATATAAAAAAATAAATCGTTGCTCTTACTCCATGCTCTTTAACGAGGATAAACATCAGTTATCGATTCATCATCGACAGAAAGAGCAATAGACTTGCTTGTTGTAGATTGATATGTACCAAGCAGATCATTCTGATGAGTTCTACTAAGAAAAGAAAAGCCTGGTTTTTTAGGGATCGGTAAACTTAGAGTATCACTCGTCAGCATCAGAAAAATGTTCGACATTGTTGGACGATCTGCAGGATCTTCTTGAACACATAAAAGAGCCACGTGGATGCATCGAACCACATCACTCCTCTGGCAATTATCTACAATAACCGAATCAACTAGTTCGAATGGTGTCCCATTCCTCCAAAGCCTCCAAGCCTACAACATTTAATCAGTAGATATCAGTTGTTGCAAACCATGTTTTCATTTTAACAGAATCTGTCTCTAGACTTACATATGTGACCAAGTTATGTGTGCCTTCTATCTCAACGAAACTGTTGTTCTTTCTACCGCTTATTATCTCAAGAAGTAATACTCCAAAGCTATACACATCAGATTTCATTGAGTATCGACCGTGCATTGCATACTCGGGAGACATGTAACCGCTGAAACTCATAACACAACTTTAGTATGTTGGCAAATACTGATTTGGGAGAAGATAAGATGAAGACTTACAGGGTACCAACGACTCTGTTTGTGTTCTCTTGACTTTGGTCAATACCAAAGATTCTTGCCATTCCAAAATCAGCAATTTTTGGGTTCATATCTGCATCTAGGAGAATGTTTCCAGCTTTTAGATCACGGTGTATGATTGTGAGCCGTGAATCTTGATGAAGATATATCATCCCTCGAATAATTCCTTCGATAATCTTGTATCTTCGAGTCCAGTCCAGCTGACCTTGTTTTGCAGGGTCTACATACATCCATATATTAACATTAGCTCTAAAGATTTGGAAGTTTCAAGAAGGGGTAGAGCATTAAGAAAAAAAAGATGAATGTATCTAACCGAACAAGAAGTAATCGAGGCTTTTGTTATGCACAAACTCATAGACTAATATCCTTTCTTCACCTTCTAAACAAAACCCTTTAAGTCTTACTAAGTTTCTGTGTTGAAGCTTTGCAACAAGAACAACTTCGTTCTTGAACTCTGTGTCACCTTGTCCTGATGATTTCGACAATCTCTTTACAGCTACTTCAGTCCCATTCGAAAACGTACCCTGTCAATTTCATCATCATCATCTTGTTTATTCATCAAATGTGTTGGAACACACAGCTTAAGCTAGTTTAGGGACTTATTTTACCTTGTAAACCTCACCAAATCCACCTCTACCAATCTGATTACTCTCTGAAAAATCATTTGTTGCAGCTTGAATTATGCTATAGTCGAGTTGCAGTGATTCTGCAGTTGTTATATCATCTCCTGACGTCACAAACAGAAACAAAGCTGAGTTTTGACGTTAAACAAAATCTAATTGAGATCTGATTATGACATGAATCTTTACCATCAGATGCAGACGCTGTATAATAAGTCTTATTTGCTCTCTTTGCAAGGAGACAATAACCAACTATGGAAAACAATACAGCTAACGTAATAGGTACAACAATGGCCACAACTAATAAAGTTGAATTCCCACCTTTCCCTGCATTTCAAACATTGTTTTCTTAAGATTCAGTACTTGCAGACAAATAGCAAATCTGAAATCAATCAATACGAATAAAATCTCCCTACTTTTACTGCTAATCTTGAGAAATTAAGACAAGATTAAAAAAGGGTGAGAATTTTGACCAGGTGGTGACACCAGAGGAGTAGATGCAGCCAGGGGCGGCGGCGGTGGTGGAGGTGGTGTTATGACGCCAGATTCATTGTAAAAGGCGTTAAGCTCGTATCTTGTATTACAACTCGGCTCAAAAGATCTTGCCCCAATTTTATCAGGTTGTATTAGATTAATGGTTCGTTGTAGACAACGTAAACATTCCTCTCTTGTGAGATCAGGAGTGCACTGAACTAACCCATAAAAAGGCCGAAATGAGCTAAAGTTTGTTCGTCTGGCATCGAACTTTCTAGAATTGCTTGATGCATCATAAGCGGCTTGATTCAAGGTGGATATAACAAATGGTATGTACCGGTCTATTTCATTAGGTGAAACCTCTCGGCCGTTAGCCATCCTCCATCCTCCAATAGTGTCAAGTTTCGAGAGAATATTCTGGTCAGAGTATCTAAGCATACAGTCTGCGTAATAAAGTGTGACAACCTTCTCATTTGGACACAGATTCAAGGTATCATTTACGGCAGTAACGACACAGCTTCGACAAGATTCCGGTGAGAGGTCTCCACGGCAAAGGAAAAGACCGGTGACTCTATCGGGAGCTTGTCCAGCTGTTGCGTTCTGGAAGCCAGTAGAGTAAGAGGCGTTAGGAGAAGATAGAGAAGATAAAAGGGTTCTAAGATTTGTGAAGTAAGTGCTATTTCTAGAATAAGTTGTTGTATTTGGACAGACTTTGCGTAGGAAGTAAGGATCTTGAGCAGAAGCTCTAAAGATCGTGAGAAAAAAGATCAGGAATATGAATATCAAAGAGTCGCAAGAAGACATGCTTTAGCTTCCTCGCTTTATGTTACTGA
The DNA here is from genome assembly GCA_000411095.1 of Aethionema arabicum. NCBI lineage: Eukaryota > Viridiplantae > Streptophyta > Magnoliopsida > Brassicales > Brassicaceae > Aethionema > Aethionema arabicum. The sequence continues at coordinate 67,475 of KE151862.1, read as the reverse complement.
AAGTTCGTAAAATCATAAACTCTTGATCTAAAATCAATTGATGATTTATGTGCCTTATATATTAATGATGTTTGTCAACTCACATTTTTTTACGTAGAATTTCTCATAATTATGTCCGTAACGAAACGACTTTGACATCCAAATATGAAAACGTAAGATATAAGTTATGACGGGCGAATGAGTAAGCAGTCATGTAGATTAACGTCAAAGAAAAGTGGTCTAAGACGTGTTTTTCTTTACATGTGATTGTGAATTGAATAGTCTTGTTCAATTTATATTGAACAATTTGTTTTTCCTCGTCACGTAGAAGTTGACGTTGCATTCTTTATCTCTGTTCTGCTTTTATTCTTGGTACTTAGTGAGAACATAATAATCATATTAACTGAATTTTAAGTATATAATACATACCATAAGTAAACATTACCAAACTAACTTTAAGTAAATCAGATTGAATAGATAATTATTTATAGTAGAAAATAAGTTAAAAGGTACAAGTACGGATGGCTAATACTGTAGAGACTCAGGTGAAAGAGAAGACCGTTTTTATAAGTCAAGTAAACACGTAGGTTGAATAGTCCTGCTCGATTTCTTCTTTGCATAAATTAATGTATTTCATTCTTTTTTGTAGAATAAGTAGAAGCATGGCGTTGACTTGCAAAAAAAAAAAAACTTTATTGGCGTACACAATATTTTCGGTTGGTTTCTTACACTATGAAGCACACAAAATGAAAAAAAAACACACAAAACCTAAAGAAAGCTGAGAAGCCTGTGAATAATACTTTAAATCAACTTTCTCTAAGGCGATGATTATTGCAGACACCAAAATATACTAAAATCACTATTTGACTCTTAATTATTGTAAAAAAATCATAAATTAGACCTTTTCTTTATGTGTTCTTAATTTTATAAGACCAAAAACTAAAAAATAAAATAAAAAAGTAAAATTTAGATCCATTATATTGTTCTCTAATGGAGATCCATTATAATGAGAGTCCAATAAAATATGAACTTTCCACACAATAATCATTTAGAATATAAACCTAGTTGATCAAGCTAGATCTAGCATTAAACTCATCATTAGAGATAAAAAAAACAAATAATCTAAACCATTTGAGATTACCAAACTGATTTCAAGTTAATTTCATTCTTAATCTAATTTGGAACTACTCAAACATGTTTAAGAAAAATAAAGATGAAATTAAATTCAAAACAGAAATCATAACTTTATAGGTTGAAATTAGAAATGAAATCAATTCATTTTTGCTCTTTACAAAACAAAATTAGTTCAAAATTTTAAATACTCTAATCTCTAACCTCTTAGTATTGAAAAAACAGTCCAAACTGTGGCAGTGAAATAAATAGAGCAGATGAATTTTATTTACTTATTACGAGCATGATACATCTTTACCAAAAAAAGAGCATGATTCATTGAATCTGAATAATACACAAATAAAACCAATATAATATGATCAATAACTAAAAACCACAAGTCACAATATGTTTACAAAAAATTATATCGTTGTTCTTACTCCATAGTGTCTTTAACGAGGATCAACATCAGTTACCGTTTCATCATCTACAGAAAGAGCAATAGACTTGCTTGTTGTAGATTGATCCGTACCAAGCAGATCAATCTGATGAGATCTAGTAACAAACGAAAAGCCTGGTTGTTTAGGGACCGGTAAACTCATAGTATTACTTGTCAGCATCAGAAAAATGTTCGACATTCCTGGACGATCTGCAGGATCTTCTTGAACACATAGCAAACCAATGTGGATGCATCGAACCACTTCACTCGTCTCACAATTATCTACAATAACAGAATCCACTAGTTCTAATGGTGTCCCGTTCCTCCAAAGCCTCCAAGCCTACAACATTTAATTAGTAGATATCAGTTGTTGCAACCATGTATTCATTTTAAGAGAATATGTTTCTAAACTTACATATGTGACCAAGTTATGTGTGCCTTNACAGAAAGAGCAATAGACTTGCTTGTTGTAGATTGATCCGTACCAAGCAGATCAATCTGATGAGATCTAGTAACAAACGAAAAGCCTGGTTGTTTAGGGACCGGTAAACTCATAGTATTACTTGTCAGCATCAGAAAAATGTTCGACATTCCTGGACGATCTGCAGGATCTTCTTGAACACATAGCAAACCAATGTGGATGCATCGAACCACTTCACTCGTCTCACAATTATCTACAATAACAGAATCCACTAGTTCTAATGGTGTCCCGTTCCTCCAAAGCCTCCAAGCCTACAACATTTAATTAGTAGATATCAGTTGTTGCAACCATGTATTCATTTTAAGAGAATATGTTTCTAAACTTACATATGTGACCAAGTTATGTGTGCCTTCTATCTCAAAGAAGCTGTGGTTCTTTCTACCGCTTATTATCTCAAGAAGTAATACTCCAAAACTATACACATCAGATTTCATTGAGTATTGACCGTGATTAAGAACATTTGGAAATTGTGAGAATGACCCTAACTATACTATTGTGATTAGCAATGGGATTTTAGGACAAAGAATTAATTGAACATATAAAAATCCTGTTTCAAAAAGATGGTTTAAGACGACTATAAGTGAAGTAAACCTGTTTTTTTGTGGAATACTTTTTTGAAAATTTCCAAATTAATTCCTAGATTAGTCTAGAGTTTTGGTATTTTTAAAAATATTTTTTTTAATAAAAACCATAAAAGTTTGAGGTATTTAAGATTGTGTCATTAATGAATCTTAAATAATTTTTTTTTTTGGACAAAATAATTTTTTCTCCATGAGCTATCAATAGTTGAAGATAAGTGCTTTAATAGAAAAATTTGATTTTCGTCTATGAAACTTCGTTGGTGTTAGAGTTTTTCGTTGTAGTTTCGTCTAAGTTTAGTCAGTTGTTATTTTGGGAAGTTTAGAAAATTGAGTTTACATTTTTAGGTTTTAATGTTTTCTGTAAATCAGTATATTTGTTTTAAAAACTTGAAATTACATATATTTCTTACCGTAAAAATTTTTGTAATGAAATCGTGAAAGCAATTTCTTCAGAAACGAAGGTTTAAAAGTGAAATCGTGAGATAATTTTTTTTCAGAACTAGAAACCATTTTTCATATAGTTTAACATATGTCGGTCTACGTAAAAAAAACTAATCTAAGTTGATTAACCACACAAATGATTTTCATACGGATTATTAACTGGTTTATAATTCCTTAGGTAAAAAAGAAACTTAGATAAAATTAAAGATAAACATGAATAACAAAGTTTTTTCATCTTAGTTAACAAATGCACATTTAATTTAAAAATTTGTAAATTTCTCGTGTGACTTTTTTAGATGAAAAAAATTAAACCACAAGTCAAACATATTGTAAAAAAATAATTTGTTGCGCTCCTCTTAGTCCATGGTCTTTAACGAGGATCAACATCAGTTATGGATTCATCATCGACAGAAAGAACAACAGACTTGCTTATTGTAGATTGATCTGTACATGGTTCTCTAGGGACCGGTAAACTCGTAGTATTACTTGTGAGCATCAAAAAAATGTTTGACATTGTTGGACGATCAACAGGATCTTGTTGAACACATAAAAGAGCCACGTGGATGCATCGAACCACATTACTCTTCTGGCGATTATCTACAATAACAAAATCCACTAGCTCTAATGGTGTCTCATTCCTCCAAAGCCTCCAAGCCTACAACATTTAATCAGTAGATATATATTAAGTGTTGCAAACATGTTCAATTTAACAGAATATGTTTCTAAACTTACATATGTGACCAATTTATGTGTGCCGTCTATCTCAATGAAACTGTTGTTCTTCCTACCGCTTATTATCTCGAGAAGTAATACTCCAAAGCTATACACATCAGATTTCATTGAGTATTGACCGTGTATTGCATACTCTGGAGCCATGTAACCGCTGAAACCCATAACATAACTTTAGTATGTTGGCAAATTATTGATTTGGGAGAAGATAAAACTAAGACTTACAGGGTACCAACTATTCTGCCTGTCTTCTCTTGAGTTTGGTCCATACCAAAGATCCTTGCCATTCCGAAATCAGTAACTTTTGGATTCATATTTGCGTCTAAGAGAATGTTACTTGCTTTTAGATCACGGTGTATGATTGTGAGCCTGGAATCTTGATGAAGATATATAATCCCTCGGATAATTCCTTCGATAATCTTATATCTTTGAGTCCAGTCCAGCAGACCTTGTTTTGCAGGGTCTAGACGCAATCATATATTACCATTAGTTTTAAAGATTTGTATCTTAAATTTTTGATAATGGGTAGAAAATATTAGAATCCCACACAGAAAAGTTACTAACATTTAAATGAGTATATATAGAGTATGAGCAACTCCACTCATTGCCAAATAGTTTGAGTTGTGACGCAAATGTATGGGATTCAAACCATGATAGGATTTGATCTTGCCATGATATAAAGCATAGGCTACTCCATTGGATTCCATGTTTTTAACATAGAAATATGAAAACTAAAGCAATGTTTGCTACTTACCGAACAAGAAGTTATCGAGGCTTTTGTTATGCACAAACTCGTAGACTAATATCCTTTCTTCACCTTCTAGACAAAACCCTTGAAGCCTTACTAAGTTTCTGTGTTGAAGCTTTGCAACAAGAACAACTTCGTTCTTGAACTCTGTGTCACCTTGTCCTGATGATTTCGACAGTCTCTTTACAGCTACTTCAGTCCCATTTAGAAATGTACCCTATCAATTTCATCATCTTGTTTATTCATCAAATGTGTTGGAACACACAACTTAAGGAGACAGGGAGCTAATTTTACCTTGTAAACTTCACCAAATCCACCTCGACCAATCTTGTTACTTTCAGAAAAATCATTGGTTGCAGCTTGAATTATTCTGTAGTCAAGTTGCAATGAGTCTGCGGTTGTTATATCATCTCCTGGTTCAGAACAAAAGTGTTATAAGTCTGAAAATAAAAGCTTACCATTAACATTAATCAAAATCTATTTGAGATCTGATCATGACATGAATCTTTACCATCAAATTCAGGCGCTGTATCATAAGTCTTCTTTGCTCTTTTTGCAAAGAAACAATAACCAGCTATCAAAAGCAATACAACTACAATAATAGGCACAACAATGGCGACATGTAACACAGTTGAATTCCCGCCTTTCCCTGTATTTCAAACATCGTTTTCTTTAAGATTCAGTACTTTCAGATAAATAACAAATCTGAAATCAATCAAAAGGAACAAACTTTCTCTATTTATTCGAGAAACATGGAGTTTCAACTTATAAAATCAATTGAAAATGTCTTTATATATTCATCTCTTCTTTTAGTTCATTCATTTCGGACTGATTCTCATATTATATACCATGTAAAGAAACATAGTATTTCAAGTCAAAACTTATTGACGATAAATGGAATTCCCCATGTTCTTATATATTCATTTTAATATAGAATTCCAACAATTTCTAGGGCAAGAAAAAAAAAAAGAAAAAAAGAAGAGATTTCTGACCAGATGGTGATACTGGAGGAGCAGATTCCATCAGGGGTGGTGGTGGTTGAGGTGTTATCACTGCAGATTGATTGTAGAACGCAAAAAGCTCGTATCTTGTATTACAACTTTCCACAAAATATGCTGCCCCAACTTTATCGTTATGTATTTGATCATTGGTAGTTTGTAGACAACTCAAACAGTCCTGTCTCGTGAGATCAGGAGTGCACTGAAGTAGCACATACAAATGTCGAAATGAGCTAAAGTTTGTCTGTCTGGCATCAAACTTTCTAGAATTCCTCGCTGCATCTTGAGCGGCTTGATTTATGGTGGTTAAAACAAAATCTATGAACCAGTCTGCTTCATTAGGTGAAATGTTTTGGGTTCTCCACGTCCGTGCTGCTCCACTAATACTGTTGCTAAGTGTCGAGAGAACATTCTTGTCGGAGTATCTGAGCATACATTCTTCGAAGTAAAGTGTGACTACCTTCTCATTTGGACACCGAGTCAAGGTATCATTTACGGAAAAAGCAACACAGCGACGGCAAGTTTCAGGCGAGAGGTCTCCACGACAAAGGAAAAGACCGGTGACTCTATCCGGAGCTTGGCCAGATGTGGCGTTCTGGAAGCCGGTAGAGTAAGAGGCGTTAGGGGAAGATAGAGAAGACAAAAGAGTTCTTAGATTTGTGAAATAAGTGCTGTTACTGGTATAAGTTGATGTATTGGGACAGACATGACTTATGTAAGTAGGATCTTGAGCAGAAGCTCTGAAACTTGTGATGAAGGAGAAGAGGAAAAGGAAGACGAAAGAGGCATAAGAAGACATGTTTCAACTTCCTTACTTTTTTTTTATTCCTTGAAGTTCAGAAAGTTTGTAAATCATGAACACTCGATCTAAAACCAACTAACAATTTATGGCTCTTATATATTTATGTGTCTCTCAACTCACATTTTTACGTATAATTTCTCATAATTATGTCTGTAACGAAACGACTTTGACATCCAAATATGAAAACGTGAGCTATAAGTTATGATGGGCGAATCAGAAACCAGTCTTGGAAATTAACGTGAAAGAAAAGATGGTTTTATTAAGACGACCATAACTTAAGTAAACGTGTTTTTCTTTACATGTGATTGTGAATTGAATAGTCCTGTTCTATTTTGTCTTACATATTTGGATGTATCTCATTAATTAATTTATATAGAAGAAATTGTTTTTCCTCGTCACGTAGATGTTGAAGCTGACGTTGACTTTCTTTATCTCGCTCTTATTCTTGGTACTAAGTGAGGACAAAAATATCATATTAGCTGAATTTAAAGTATATAATACATAACATAAGTAAAGATTATCAAGTTAATTTTAAGTAAATCAGATTGAATAGTTAAGTATGTATAGTAGAAAATAAATTAAACGGTACAAGTACGGATGGCTTAGAGACTAAATTAAGGTGATTTTCTATAAATGTTCTAGTTACTTTGATTTTCTATAAATGGTTTAAGTTATCAAAAATGTCTTTATCTCTAGTAATGAGGTATTTTTGCAGCTTCTTGAATTATTAACATTTTTTAAAATTCTCCAAAAATTTTCTTACAAATTTTAATGTTTATCGTTAATTTATGGGATTATGGTGTAATGTGGTTCTTGACCCTTAGGGGGTTAATGAATTACATAAACATTCATATTTCAATTTAGTTTTTTAAACTTTAACTTTTCAAAATCGAGTTTTTTTTATCTTTTGCGGTACAGGAAAAACAACTTATTCTATAGAAATTAATGAGATACATCCAAATATGCATGTAAGACAAAATTGAACAGGACTATTCAATTCACAATTCACATTCACATTCACATGTAAAGAAAAACATGTCTTAAACCATCTTTTCTTTCACGTTAATCTACAGGGCATAATAACTTATATCTTACGTTTTCATATTTGGATCTCCGATCTCAAAGTCGTCTCGTACGAACATAATTATGAGAAATTCTACGTAAAAATGAGAGTCGACAAACATTATTATATAAGAAACATAAATTGTCAACTAGTTTGATGAAATAACAGAAAGTGAGGAAGCTGAAGCATGTCTTCTTATGCCTCTTTCCTCTTCCTTTTCCTCTTCTCACTCCTCACAAGCTTCAAAGCTTCTGCTCAAGATCTTACTCCCTTACGTTATTTCTGTCCCAATACAACAACTTATTCTAGAAATAGCACTTATTTCACAAATCTGAGAACTCTTTTATCTTCTCTATCTTCCCCTAACGCCTCTTACTCTACCGGCTTCCAGTACATCACAGCTGGACAAGCTCCCGATTGGGTCAACGGTCTTTTCCTTTGTCGTGGAGACCTCTCGCCGGAAACTTGTCGTCGCTGCGTTGCTTCTTCAGTAAACAATACCTTGACTTGGTGTCCAAATCAGACAACGGCCACAGTCTATTACGATGAATGTATACTTAGATATTCTCACCAGAATATTCTCTCGACAGTTATCACCAGTGGAGGGTTTAGTATGGTGAACTCTCAAAACGTTACTTCTAATCCACCAGACCGGTTCAGAGATTTGACTTTGTCCATGATGAATCAAGCTGCTGCTTATGCATCAAGCATTTCTAGAAAGTTCGATGCGAGAAAGACAAACTTTTCATCTCAGACATTGTATGGGTTAGTTCAGTGCACTCGTGATCTCACCAGACAACATTGTTTTACTTGTCTACAACGATCCATTAATCAATTACGTACTGATAAAATTGGGGCAAGATATTATGTGCCGAGTTGTAATTCAAGATTCGAGCTTTACGCCTTCTACAACGAATCTTCCATCCCTACACTTCCACCACCACCTCTACCACCAACAGTGCCTACTCTTCTGATCTCACCACCTGGTAAAAACTCTCTCTCTCTTTTGCCATAATTTTCAAAATTAGTTGTATAAATTATTGGAATCCCACATTGAAAAGTGATCTATATCAGGATAAGCACATGAACTACTGTCCTCATTATTAATTGGTTTTGAGTTAGAAGTACTTCATCACATGGTATCATAATTCTAGATCCACAATGTTGATAACCGATCCAAAAAATATGAGATCTATTCCGAGGTGAATGAACCAAAAGATTCATTATCTCAAGGGGTATATTGATGAAGATAGACAACTTTACTCATCCTCAATTGGTTTTGGTTTTGAGTTGAAACTTCATGTTTCTCACATAAATACAGAACGTTTTGTGTTTTTTTTTATTGATTTCAGATTTGTCATTTATATGCAAGTACCGAAATCTTAAGAAATCAATGTTTGAAATGCAGGGAAAGGCGGGAATTCAACTTTTTTAGTTGTCGCCATTGTTGTGGCCATTATGTTAGCTGTATTGTGTTTCATAGCTGGTTGTTGTTTCCAAGCAAAAAGAGCAAACAAGACTTATGATACATCGCGTGAATTTGATGGTAATTAAAGATTTATGTCATGATCAGATCTCAATTAGATTTTGTTTAATGTCAATGCTCAGATTTGTTTCCGTTGTGACATCAGGAGATGATATAACAACCGCAGACTCACTTCAACTCGACTATAACATAATTCAAGCTGCAACAAATGATTTTTCAGAGAGTAATCAGATTGGTCGAGGTGGATTTGGTGAGGTTTACAAGGTAAAATATGTTCCTAAACTGGCTTAAGTTGTGTGTTCCAACACATTTTATGAATAAACAATATGATGATGAAATTGATAGGGTACGTTTCCGAATGGGACTGAAGTAGCTGTAAAGAGACTGTCAAAATCATCAGGACAAGGTGACATAGAGTTCAAGAACGAAGTTGTTCTTGTTGCAAAGCTTCAACACAGAAACTTAGTAAGACTTCAAGGGTTTTGTCTAGAAGGTGAAGAAAGGATATTAGTCTACGAGTTTGTGCATAACAAAAGCCTTGATTACTTCTTGTTCGGTTAGTTACATTCATCTTTTCTTCGTTTCGATTCAAACTTGGAATACAATTTCTTGGAGATAATTGTAATTTATATGGATGTACACAGATCCTGCAAAAAAAGCTGAGCTAGACTGGAGTAGAAGAGATAACATTATCAGAGGAATTGCTAGAGGGATTCTATATCTTCATCAAGACTCACGGCTCACAATCATACACCGTGATCTAAAAGCAAGTAACATTCTCTTAGATGAAGAAATGAATCCAAAAATTGCTGATTTTGGAATGGCAAGGATCTTTGGTATAGACCAAACTCAGGAGAACACAAGCAGAATTGTTGGTACCTAGTAAGTCTTCTTATCTCCTCACAAAATCAATATATCCCAACATACTAAAGTTTTTTTATGTGGATTTCAGCGGTTACATGTCTCCAGAGTATGCAATGCACGGTCAGTACTCAATGAAGTCTGATGTGTATAGCTTTGGAGTATTAGTTCTTGAGGTAATAAGCGGTAGGAAGAACAACAACATCATTGTGTTAGACGGCACACACAACTTGATCACATATGTAAGTTTACAGACATATTCTGTTAAAAATTGGACTTGGTTACAACAATTGAATTCAATTGATTAAATGTTATAGGCTTGGAGGCTATGGAGGAATGAGACACCATTAGAGCTAGTTGATTCGGTTATTGTAGAAAATTGCCAGAGGAATGATGTGGTTCGATGCATCCACATTGGTCTGTTATGTGTTCAAGAAGATCCTGCTGATCGTCCAACAATGTCCAACATTTTTCTGATGCTGACGAGTAATACTTTGAGTTTACCGATCCCTAAACAACCAGGCTTTTTGTTTCTTCCTAGATATCAGAACGTTGTGCTTTGTACGGATGAATCATCAACAATAAGCAAGTCTATTGCTATTTCTATTTCAGTCGATGATGAATCCATAACTGAAGTTGATCCTCGTTAAGAACCATGGAGTAAAAGCAACGATTTAATCATTCTTATCACTTATCAGCATATTTGACTTATGCTTTTTTTTTGGTCATATTTACAAATTGTTTACAAAGTGTATTCCAAAATAATAATAAAAAAATAGTGAATATCGTTAACAAATGTCAATTTCAGAAAGAAAAAAAAAAGTTGACTAATGTCAATTTGCACAAATTTTTGCAAAAAAAAAAAAAACAATGTAGTCCATAAATTTTAATACCCTTTCTCCAAAAGTAATGTAATTGGTCACAAATTTTAATGTTAACATATTTATTTCCAAAAAAATGAACTCTCCATAAATCTGTGTAGTTATAATACACAAAAATTAATTATAGAAAATTTATCAAAAAAAAAAAGAGAAGAGTAAAACAATAATTGGAAAAAGTTAGTTTTAACTTAATTTTCTCCAAAAATAATATAATTGTAAACTATAATCCACAATTTTTTTTTCAAAATTGATAAAATTGTGAACTATAGTCCAAAATTATTTTATTTGATGGGTTTTCTCAAAAAATAATATAATAGTGAATTTTAAAATAAAAATTTTAAGTTTAACAAATTTTCTCAAAACAATATAAAACTGTGAGCTATATAGTGTACAATTTTTTTCAAGAAAAAATATAGTAGTGATTGAACTATTTTCCAAAAATTTTAATCAAAAACAATAAAATTGTGAATTATATTCCATATTTTTTATGTTTGAAGAAAACTGTAAATATAGCTTCAAATAGGTTTATCAAATTTAATAAAAATAAATAGGGATATGACCAAAAAAAAGTTACTCATGCAAAATATGTGATGAATAAATAGAGCAGATGAATTTTATTTACTTATTGCATATTTGCATGATACATCTTTACCAAAAAAAAATATGATTCATTGAATCTGCATAATATAAAAAATAAAACCAATATAATAAGATCAATAAATAAAAACCACAAGTCACAATATGTTTATAAAAAAAATATATCGTTGTTCTTACTTCATGGTCTTTAACGAGGATCAACATCAGTTACCGTTTCATCATCGACAGAAAGAGCAATAGACTTGCTTGTTGTAGATTGATCCGTACCAAGCAGATCAATCTGATGAGATCTAGTAACAAACGAAAAGCCTGGTTGTTTAGGGACCGGTAAACTCATAGTATTACTTGTCAGCATCAGAAAAATGTTCGACATTCCTGGACGATCTGCAGGATCTTCTTGAACACATAGCAAACCAATGTGGATGCATCGAACCACTTCACTCGTCTCACAATTATCTACAATAACAGAATCCACTAGTTCTAATGGTGTCCCGTTCCTCCAAAGCCTCCAAGCCTACAACATTTAATTAGTAGATATCAGTTGTTGCAACCATGTATTCATTTTAAGAGAATATGTTTCTAAACTTACATATGTGACCAAGTTATGTGTGCCTT
>KE151862.1:35383-45945 GCA_000411095.1 Aethionema arabicum | reverse complement strand
TTTGTTTCCTAAATTCAACTTTGTTTAATCTTTGTTTAGCTACATTTCTATTATATCTTGTTATTTGCTTAATTTCACTTACTTAAACCTTGTTTTAGTTTGAATTCTTCTCTATCTTATCTTGCTTACTTGGTTATAGTTTGGTTACATTGAAAACATTAAAAATCACTTTGGTTTAGCTGAATTTGCAACTCAAACTTGATTAAGAACATTTGGAAATTGTGAGAATGACCCTAACTATACTATTTTGATTAGCAATGGGATTTTAGGACAAAGAATTAATTGAACATATAAAAATCTTGTTTCACAGACCAATGTGGATGCATCGAACCACTTCAATATTCTGGCAATTATCTACAATAACTGAATCCACTAGTTCTAATGGTGTCTCATTCCTCCACAACCTCCAAGCCTACAACATTTAATCAAAATCAATTATTGAAAGCAACAATGTTCATTTTAAGAGATTAATCTGTATCTAAACTTACATATGTGATCAAGTTATATGTGCCGTCTATCTCAGTGAAGCTGCTGTTCTTCCTACCGCTTATTATCTCAAGAAGTAATATTCCAAAGCTATAAACATCAGATTTTATTGAGTACTGACCGTTCATCGCATACTCTGGAGACATGTAACCGCTGAAACCCAGAACGCAACTTTACTATGTTAGGGACAAATGTGAGCAAGCTCTTTAACTTATAAGAAGTTAAAGGGGAGACTTACTAAGTACCAACTACTCTGGTTGTTTTCTCTTGAGTTTGGTCCATAACAAAGATCCTTGCCATTCCAAAATCAGCGATTTTTGGATTCATATCTGCATCTAAGAGAATGTTACTAACTTTAAGGTCACGGTGTATGATTCTGAGCCTGGAATCTTGATGAAGATATACAATCCCTCGGATAATTCCTTCGATAATCTTGTATCTTTGAGTCCAATCCAGCTCAACTTGTTTTGCAGAGTCTAAACGCATCCATATATAACCATTAACTTTAAATATTTGCATCTTTTTGTTTCAAGAATTGGTTTAGAATGGATCCGTTTAGAATCATGAAAATAAAAACAATATTTGTTACTAACCGAACAAGAAGTAATCAAGGCTTTTGTGGGAACAAACTCGTATAGATCTTCTCTGCGGGACAATTTTTAGCTCATGAAAAAAAAAAATCAACACTCCAAGTTTTTTTTTTAATTTTGATAACTAGGTTTTTAAACCAAAATTTTAAATTTAAACTTATAATTATAATCTAATTAACCTAAATGTAAATTATATTTTTAGTTTAATTTTAGAAGCTATGTTTTTAATTTTTTGTGTATGGTTAGTTTTGTTTTAAAATACCAGTTATGATTTAAAAAATTTGATTATTTAAAAAAAACTATTTTAGTAGTTGATAATTTTTTTTACTAAATAAATATAATTCAAAGTTTAAATACCTCGAATCTCTAAAAAAGAAAACTGTATCTTCAAAATTAGAGACACAATCTTAACAAACTTGCTTTCTGGACCTACCATTGATTTTTCTTCACAGAATATAGTTAACTTTGAACATAACCCTAATTTAACGTCATAGAAATATATGGGTAGAGGAATGATTTTATCATATATTGACCAAAATTAAATAATTTACTACTCTAAGTGTGTAATTCGGTTCCATGTTGATGTAAAAAAAGTTGTAATATAATTCATAAAAAGTCACCGTCACATTCAACCAAACTACACGCTCAGCACAATAATTCAACATGTTTTCTATCAAAATTCAACATAATGTTATTTTATTTTTTTGTTGATTTTTTTACCGTTGACAAAACGAAGTTGACGTTGACTTTGCAAGAATCAGAGTTCTTCTGTTCTTGTACTTAATGGCTTCACAATTGTTAAGACGAGTTGGAGATAATAATGTCTACTTACGTCTCTTTTGCTTCTTTCTCCCTTGTAATTTTTCTTACAACCTTAAGAACTTCTACACAGTTACAAGAACCTACTTACAGTTACCACATTTGTCAAAACACGACGAAAACTTACCCCAAGAAAAACATTTCGTTACATTCTGGCCAGGAGTCACACTTATACGACAGCCATAGCTCCTCAAAGAAGATACCTTCCACAAGAAACAGCACTTACTTCAAAAATCTCAAAACCCTTTTGTCTGCTCTTTCTTCCAATAATGCCTTCTTCTCAATCAGATTCCAAAGCACTGCAAAAGGACAAAACTCTGACATGGTTTACGGACTTTTCCTCTGTAGAGGAGATCTCTCTCCAGAAATCTGTCGTGATTGTGTCCTCTTTGCTATTAACGATACTCTTAATCAATGTCCAAACATGAAAGAGGCTATAATCTGGTACGACGAGTGTATGCTTGGATACTCTGACAGGAATATTCTCTTGGATCCTGTAACTAGAGGTGGACTAACCATGGTGAATGACAAGAAGATTACGGAAAACCAATCAAACCGGTTCAATAATGTATTGTTCTTTTTGATGAGTAAGTCTGCAAAAGAAGCTGCTAACATTTCAAGCAAGTTTGCGGTTAACAAGACGAATTTTACATCGTCAGAAAAACTTTATGTAATGGTTCAGTGCACACCTGATCTTACAAGTGAAGAATGTTTAAGTTGTCTACAAGAAACCATAAAGAGATTGCCTCGTGATAAAGTTGGAGGAAGACTTCTTTGGCCGGCTTGCAACTCAAGGTATGAGCTTTATCGCTTCTACAATGAAACTTCTGTGCCTACTTTTCTTGCACCACAAGTTTCTCCTCCTCTTTCACCACTTTCTGGTATGAGCTCCCTCTTCTTCATTTTGTCTAGGGATCGTGGCAAAATGAAGTTTCTCCTTCATTTTGTCTAGGGTTTTCGACTAAACGCACAAAATGTCAAAATGTAGGGGTTTTTTTTTTTTGCCATGATCCCTTCTGTTTATGTAATTCTTGTTTTGAGTTGAGGCATTGAATAGCTAAGAACTATACGCAGGAAAAGGAGAAAATTCCACATTGATAATAGTTGCAGTTGTTGTGACGATTACTGTCTGTGTTGTTCTTTTCATAGTTGCTTATAGCTTCAATTCAAAGAAAGCTAAGAAGCCTTATGATACAGAAGCTAGAGAAGATGGTAAAGATTGCAAACTACTTTTGTTTATTACTTAGTATTTTGTAACTTATAGCTTAAGAAATTTGTTATTTTGCAGATGGGTATGATATTACAACTGCAGGATCACTTCAGTTTGATTTTAAAGCTGTTGAAGCTGCAACAAATAACTTTTCAGAAAGTAAAAAACTTGGTCAAGGTGGATTTGGGAAAGTCTACAAGGTATTAATTACCAGTTTGCTATTTTACTAGCTGATTAGTTACATATAATGGATTCAGACATGGTATAATGATTCTTTGTAGGGTACATTTCCTAATGGATTACAAGTTGCGGTGAAGAGACTGTCGAAAACATCAGGACAAGGTGAAAAAGAGTTCAAGAATGAGGTTGTTGTTGTGGCGAAACTTCAGCATAGAAATCTAGCTAGACTTCTTGGATTTTGTTCAGAAAGAGAAGAAAAGTTACTTGTTTACGAGTTTGTGTCGAACAAAAGCCTTGATTGCTTCCTCTTTGGTCAGTTAAATCCGTTACTAGATCTAAATTTCTAATTTTTCAAGTGATTCTCAATTTTTGGTCGATAAATTTTCGACCCCATTTTGAATGCTTGTATTTTCGACCACTTTAATTTATCGACGCTCGATTTTCGACCAAACCATTTGGTCGAAAATTGGTTCTGTTTTTGACCAATTTTTGACCAAAATAGTGGTCGAAAATTGAAGTGTTTTCTTGTAGTGTGAGATTGCTTAATATGGATATGTGCAGACTCTACAAAACAGAGTGAGCTAAACTGGACTAAACGGTACAAGATCATTTGTGGGATTGCTCGAGGAATTCTATATCTTCATCAAGATTCACGTCTCACAATCATACACCGTGACCTCAAGGCTGCTAATATTCTCTTAGATGCTGATATGAATCCAAAAGTTGCAGATTTTGGAATGGCTAGAATCTTTGGAATGGATCAAACAGAAGCAGAAACAAGGAGAGTAGTTGGAACCTAGTAAGTTCTGTTTTTCCATATATTACTTGTTGTTACATAAGATGCTTATACTAACTCAAGTTTTACATATTGTTTCAGTGGTTACATGTCTCCTGAATATGCAATGTATGGCCAATTCTCAATGAAATCAGATGTTTATAGCTTTGGAGTTTTAGTTCTTGAGATTATAAGCGGCAAGAAGAACAGTAGTCTTTACCAAATGGATGGTAGTTTTGGCAATTTAGTGGCATATGTGAGTATAATTCATCACTTAACTTGTCGACTTTCTAATTTTGTTTAATGGAAAATAGTATTTTAGATTGTGGATTATTTTGGTTTGATGAAAAAAAAAAATTTATCTACTAAAATCGGTATCTGAACCATATATTTTGATATCTGGATTTTTTTAAACCCTACTTGATGTTTTAAATCAAGACTAATTTTAAACACAATATAATCTCAAAATTTCACAAATAATATAATATAAATTTAGATTAATTATACTATAATCTCAAATTAAAATTTGAAATTTAATTTGGTTAATTGAAAAAATATGGTTATTAAAGTTTAGGGTTATTAAGGTTTAGGGTTAAAAAAACCTAGTTATCAAAGTTTAGGGTTTAAGGCTATACACCGAAATATCCTAAATTCACTTTTAAGATCTTAATTGTTGTAAAAAGAATCATAAATAAGATATTCTCTTTATGTGTTCTTAAATTTTTAAGAACAAAAAAAAGAAAGAATAAAAATTTAGACCTCTTTTTTTCTCCAACAAAGATACCCTAATAAACAATTTTGATAATTGATTTTTTTTTTTCATCAAAGAAAAATAGTCTGGATCGTAAATAGATAATCATTTTGTTCAAGAGTGACTAAAGTTTTAATGTTTAAAAATGTTAAACAGACTTGGAGACTATGGAGCAATGAGACACCATTAGAGCTTGTGGATCCATCCTTTAAAGAGAATTATGAGATAAATGAAGTTAGTAGATGCATTCATATAGCTTTATTATGTGTACAAGAAGATGTTGAAGATCGTCCAACCATGTCAGAAATCGTACAAATGCTTACTACAAGTTCCATTGTTCTTCCTGTTCCTCAGCCATGTGAAAGATTTTTGTTCAGAAGTAGGCATGAACAATTAGGAGGAGCAGGTCCAAGTATAGATATATCTGCTCTATGTTCCATTGATGATGCAACAATTACTCAAGTTGTTGGTCGTTGAAAGAACTTACACTAGCACGTCCAAGATAGCAAATATTTTTATTTTTATTTTTTGTGAATTAGTCTTGAGTTTCAAATACGACGACTTTTAAAATGATATATAAACTTCGATTGACCAATAGTAAGAATATTATTTTAGTAACGTGGAATTTTACTTCAAATGGACCTATTATATATATGCACAATCATTTACGATAAAAATTCCACGTTCATAATTAAAATATATAAAATACTTTATGTACATCCATTTACAATATACAAAAATAAGAAACAACAAAAAAATAAAGTAAACGATGGTGTCACATTCATTCAAAGACTCGACACACACACACAATAACAGTAATGTGTACGAAATTAGTTTTTATTTAAAAAAATTATTCCGTTCCTTTTTTTTCTATACCACTCTTTAAATATTGTTAAATATATATATATCTATATGACTATATCTATATATCATATAGTATATTTAAGCGAAAATTTCATATATATTATATTTAAACGAGAATCTGCAGATTTGAATCCGATGATATCTTCAAAATTGTTTTGATAAATAAAACTAGCTTTTCGACGAGAAAATAAAAATAAAACCAGCTCGTCTGAATTTTCAGTCAGAATATTCAACACTTATATGTTGAATATTGTAAATTTTATAAGAAATTGAATGAAAATTTGATGTTACGCATGGATAAAAAAGAAGTATTCAATTTTATCTTTTTGTTTAAGTCAAGAAGAAAACACATTTTTTAATGCACTAAGAAGTTGACCTTGACTTACAACATATTATATTCATTTATATAAAAAAGAAGTATCCAAAAATACTAAAAAAATTATTTACTATCTATCGTGTTTTAAATTAACATATACTCCTTATTTATTATATAAATTAATTTAAAAATCAATTAATAAATCGTAATTTAAATATAATTTTAATATTTTTGTATAAATCACAAGGTTCTAGATTTTATGGTCCTGCATTTTTCCGAATCGGAAATTATAATTAGTAAGTATTCAAATAAATTGTGTTAATCTATTTTTAACTAAAAAAACGAACAGATTAAATAAATTTTATAGCTTTGTTATCATCAATCAATAATTTAACACCAACGATCATATTTTAAAAATTTGGAAATATATTTGACTACAATTTATAAACTAAAAATTAATTAATTATTTACGATAAAAGAAATGCTAATTTAACATCTCACCATAATAAAAAAAAATTAAGTCATTTTCCCTAGAAATATTGTTTATCTTTCATATTTATGATCAAAATTTGATCATCAAATCATGTAACCAAAAACAAAATGAAGAGACAAGAAAAGAAAAGAAGAAGAACTACATAATGTCTTCTTATACTTCTCTTTCTTCTCTGTTCCTTCTCCTCTTCTTAACAACCCTTAAACCTTCAACACAGTTACAAGAACCTACTTATGTTCACCATTCATGTCCTAACACAACAACTTACCTTTCAAACACTGATTTCTCTATCAATCTCCACACTCTTTTATCTGCTTTTTCTTCCAACACTGCTTTCTTCTCCCTCGGATTCCAAAGCACTGCAAAAGGACAAAACTCTGACATGGTTTACGGACTTTTCCTCTGTAGAGGAGATCTCTCTCCAGAAATCTGTCGTGATTGTGTCCTCTTTGCTATTAACGATACTCTTAATCAATGTCCAAACGTGAAAGAGGCTATAATCTGGTACGACGAGTGTATGCTTGGATACTCATACAGGAATATTCTCGTGGATTCTTTAGAATCTACTAGACTATTAGTGATGAATGATCAAGAAGTTACGGGAAAGTTATTAGTTAACTTTGATGATGTAATGTCTTCTTTGTTGAATAAATGTGCAGAAGAAGCTTCTTATAGTTCAAGAAAATTTGCTGTTAATACGTCTAATCTTACAACGTTTCAGCCAATTTATGGATTGGCTCAGTGTACGCCTGATTTGACTAAAGAAGAATGCTTAAGTTGTCTGCAAGAAACCATTAATAGATTACAGAGATTTCCGGTACGTGCTCGAGTTGGTGGAAGAAATCTTTGGCCTAATTGTAATTCAAGATACGAGCTTTACCCTTTCTATAACGAAACTCCGGAGATAACTCTTCTTTCTCCGCCTGTTTCGGCTCCTTTACCGCCACATGGTTAAAGCTCTCTCTCTTCTCTTTTCTTTTTCTTACTGTAATTCCTGTTATGTGTTATGTCTGATCCAGACTGTTAATGCAGGGAAAGGGAAGCCTTCTAGTGTCGTAATCATAGTAATTGTTGCGTCAATGGCTGTCTTCGTTAGTAGTTGTGTAGCTGTTTGTTGCTTATGTGCAAAGAAAGAAAAGAAGAGTTATAATACAACAGTTGCAGAGGATGGTAAAATTTCAAAGTTATGCTTGTTATATACCTGGTCTTTTTTTTGTTTAATGGAGCTTAATGGTTAGTTTTGTTGCAGATGTGGAGGATATTACAACT
Source organism: Aethionema arabicum (assembly GCA_000411095.1). Lineage (NCBI taxonomy): Eukaryota > Viridiplantae > Streptophyta > Magnoliopsida > Brassicales > Brassicaceae > Aethionema > Aethionema arabicum. The sequence goes on along the minus strand of KE151862.1, from coordinate 38,192 downwards.
GCAGGGTCATTACAGTTTGATTTCAAAGCTGTTGAAGCTGCTACAGATAAGTTTTCAGAAAGTAACAAACTAGGACAAGGTGGATTTGGAGAAGTTTATAAGGTATTATTACCACTTCATTTAACTTCTTGATTAGTTGCATAACAACTGATTGAGACAGAGTATTTATCTGTAGGGTACGTTTCCTAGTGGATTACAAGTTGCGGTAAAGAGACTATCGAAAACATCGGGACAAGGTGAAACAGAGTTCAAGAACGAGGTTGTTGTTGTTGCAAAACTTCAGCATAGAAATCTAGCTAGACTTCTTGGATTTTGTTTAGAAAGAGAAGAGAAGATACTTGTCTACGAGTTTGTGCCTAACAAAAGTCTTGATTACTTCCTCTTTGGTCAGTTAAATCCAAATGTTTTCATTTTTTCAAGCAATTTTTGAGGTTAAGGTTTTAAATACTGTAAGTTTACAGACTCTACAAAACAGAGGGAGCTGGACTGGACTAAACGTTACAAGATCATTTGTGGGATTGCCCGAGGAGTTTTATATCTTCATCAAGATTCTCGTCTCACAATCATACACCGTGACCTCAAAGCTGCTAACATTCTCTTAGATGCTGATATGAATCCAAAAGTTGCAGATTTTGGAATGGCTAGAATTTTTGGAATTGACCAAACAGAAGCAAAAACAAGAAGAGTAGTTGGAACCTAGTAAGTTCTGTACTTCTATGTATTGTCTATTGCTATGTAAGATCCTTGAACTAACTCAAGTTTTACACATTTTTTCAGTGGTTATATGTCTCCTGAGTATGCAATGTACGGTCAATTCTCAATGAAATCAGATGTTTATAGCTTTGGAGTTTTAGTTCTTGAGATTATAAGTGGTAAGAAGAACAGTAGTTTCTACAAGATGGATGGCAGTGTTGTAAACTTGGTCACATTTGTGAGTATAATCACTTAAAAACTAGCAATTTTTTAACTTTTCTTTAACAGTGACTAAAGGTTTTTGAAAATGTTAAACAGACTTGGAGATTATGGAGCAATGGGACACCATTAGAGCTTGTGGATCCATCATTTCAAGAGATTTATGAGAAAAATGAAGTTAGTAGATGTATACATATAGCTTTATTATGTGTACAAGAAGATGTTGAAGATCGTCCAGCCATGTCAAGAATCCTTCAAATGCTTACTACAAGTTCCATTGTTTTGCCTGTTCCTCGAGCTCCTGGATTTTTCTTCAGAAGTGGAAATGAACAATCAAGAAGAGCAGGTCCATCTACTGATATATCTGCTCTTTGTTCAATTGATGATGTATCAATTACTCATGTAGTTGCTCGTTGAAAATATGTCTTGCGTAATTCTATAAATAGATGAACAAGAATTTCAAAATTAATTTAACTAGATATAACACATGAATTTAACTACATAAATAGTATTTATTTCAAAATTTTGTTCATATTTTTTTTAAGAAAATGAAGATTGAAATTTTGAAAAAAAAAATTATTGAAGATACTAATCTTTATTTTTGTTTTCCTATTAGAAAATAATTATTTTATTCAAGAACAACTTGAAAATACCATTAAAATTGGTGTAAGACAACATTTCAAATTACTAAACCGAAAACTAGACCAACCTCTAACAAATATGAATGAAAGAAAACAATAATGATTTCAATAAATGAAATTTTCAGAGTTTGATTACAAAATTTAAATGATTTTCTTGATGGAAAAGATTAATCATTTTAAATGCAAATATATCCTAAAAAGTTGAATTGGAAATAAGTTAACCTTCATATATGATGAAAACGATTGATCATTTTTTTTATATTATCACTGAGAATATTTAAATAATTTTTAAATAATTTTCTTGATAAAGTTGACTAAAGATGTAATTATATAAGCTTATGCTGTGCATACTATATAATTTATCATATACAATCATTATCGTCTATTCCATATATATTGAAATCTACATTCCAGCTAATATAGAACATGCCAATTATATTTCATAAAATTTAAATAATCATTTAAACAATACTATAGTATAAGATAAACATTGCGTCGTTATTGGTCAATAACTGGCATGTCGTTATTGCAAAAGAAAACTATAAATTTTCTTTTCAGAAAATTTATTTTTGAAATATGTGAATCTATTCCAATTTCTATTTAAAATTCAACATATTTGACTAAAAATAATGTTTTTAGTTAAGTTTAAAATACAAATAATTTTTTTTAACTCATACATATATTCTAATTAATTAATTTATAAATGAAAACTCACAATTATATTTAACATGAAACAAGTAATATATAATTTTCACATGAGTTCTTAAAGAAAAGTGCAACACTATATATTTTACACTTCTGAAGTAGTGAATAAAGTAGAAGATGGAAATGCAACTAAAGGAAATTTGCGACCAACTTCAATACCAGTTGTTTCAGTTAGATCATCAACTCCTTGTGGACCGACCTCAGCTTTCCAATCAAACCGGTTCACCATATTAGCCAAAGTTACCTCAACTAGAACCACTGCAAACCCTAATCCAGGGCATAACCTTCTCCCCGAACCAAATGGAATATACTTGAAATCTTGTCCTTGAAAATCCAAACAAGAATCCAAATGTCTTTCTGGCTTAAATTCTTCTGCATCTGGCCCCCATGTTGCGTGATATAATGCATTTTTGGCTGTTTTTGTGTCGATGTTTTGCTTCGTTTTTCTAGTCTTTTCTTGTTTTTAAGGTCTTATTAGGTGAAAGAAGACGTGGAGCGAAGATTGGAGCTTCGGTTGAAGTTTTGAGACCAAAAGTGAAGAAATAACGATC
>KE151862.1:16512-30768 GCA_000411095.1 Aethionema arabicum | reverse complement strand
AATTGCAAGAGTAGTGATTGATGCCATGAGAATGGATCAATCAAGATTTATGCTTGAGTCTAGATTATGATTTCCAAATTGAACTTGAATAAGAAGAATTCCAATCCTAAAACCCCCAAATTGTCCCTAACCTAACATCTTTAATCATTTGAATCCTTAAAATTTAGTTTAATTCCTTTAATTAGTGTTAGTTTCTTTAGAAAACTCCTAAAAACAAACTTTCAATTGGTTTAGCTTAAAATCTTAACTTTAAACCTCTAGTGCATCAATAGGAATTTGTGTTCGACCCTTAGATATACTATTTCGATAGTTAGATCTTCGGATTTAATTAAAACCGGTGAAAAAGCCTGTTTCGATGGATGGCCCACGCATTGATAACCACCTACAATTCAAATATGATATCATACAACTTTCTACTACATAAAAGATGACAAATAATGTTGTTTGTTTGGTTTTTGTCGGTAATTATCAACGAAGTCATATTTGTTTACTTGTCGTTTTAAAACTAGCACGATTTAAAATTTAAATCCCTAAACATTTTTTAATTTCCTGAGTTCTGTCGCTGAAACTTGTCAAAGAACGAGTGACCAAATAGATAGAACACGTTCAACATTAAATTTTAGCCACAAAACTCAGGGACAACCAAACAAACATAAATTTTCGTCAATATCGCTTGTTGTTGTGTCACAAGAAAAATGTAAAAAGAACATGTTTTGTTTTGTTTTTTTTATAAATCGCGAAAGTTTTCGATCTTACGATCTGTAACATGTCCTATGTTATATGCTTATAGTTGTTTAGTAGTTTACCAGTGAGCCGGCCGCAATATCATATCCCTTGAGCTGTACATCTTCCCTCACTTGTCTTGGTATTAATAACGGAGCTGCTATATGTACTCTCATAACCTCTTTAACCACAGCTTTTAGGTATTTCATCTTCTCAATTTCTTCTTCAGAAACATATAATTTATCTTTTGAAAATGTTCGGATTTCTTCTTTGAGTTTGACCATAACTCCTGGATTTCTTAGAAGACATGTCATTGCCCACTCAAAAAAGTTGAAAGTTGGTGATGTGCCTCCCATAAATATATCCTATATAAATATAAACACAAAAAAAAAACATGATTAGTAAATATGTATGTCAAAAAGATTAAGCTACTATTGTGTGTTATTTTCTTACCATAATGATGAGTCTAATGTCACTTCTACTAATCTCAAATCCAATTTTTTTCTCTTTTTGTAGAGATAACAACAAATCAACAAAATCAGGTGTTTCATTGTTTTCGCCTTTATCTTCATGTTCTTGAATCACTTTTTCCACAAAATTTACAAATGTTCTGCTTATTTGTTCCATATTTCGATCTAAGCCGCGGATTTTATCTATCCATGCTAAACTTGGAATGTGATCTCCAGCTCGGATTACGCCTAGAAGCGACGTTGTTTGTTCTTCCTAAAGCAATTCTACTTATAATATTATTTGTCATATCAAGAAGCAATTCACTTATATTTACTGGTAAAGATGAAGAACTTGCTGTCTCTAGCTTTTCCATCATTGCTCTTATCTCTTCTTCTCTTAGTTTTTTACAGGATCTCACCATTTTATTGCCGAGCATATGTACAACGCAGAAACTCTTCACATAAAAAAAAAATTGTAAAATGAAAGAGCATATAACATAACGATTAAATAACAAAAACATTTGAAATGCATAGTTTACGTAGACTTCCTTTTTTTTAGTGAAATTATTGTTTTTTATTTAATCGATGGAGTTTAAACATAGCGGAAACGGTCCATATGGTAATTTAAAAGATTGTGAAGCTTAACAATGATTATGAAACGTACAAAAATCTAGTGTGTTTGTAGATGATTATTTATTTTACTTTATTTCTTATATTTACCTAACCCATCGATCAAAGTCATTTATTATAATAAAAAAAATAATGCATTTCTAGAACATAAAAAAATACCATTCAACATCACTTAATTACTGTTTAATCCCAATAATTTAAAATTCTTTTTTAATTACATTTTTTATGAATAATTACATTGTTATATCTTATATATGAGACTCGTTATATATATATATATATATATATATTCTTTAGCGTTTAAGTAAGACAATTTCCAATATTCTCAAATATGAAAACATAAATGAAAAATATAATCTCCAATAGTAATTTTTATATGTTTTTCTTAAAAAATTTACAGAATTGTTATTTATTCTCTATTTTGAAAAAAAAAATAGAGAATAAAACATAATTCTTTTTTCTTTTTTCTCAAATTTGAAAAAACAAAAAATAAAAAATAAAAGACAATTATAGACATACCTTCATTTGCCTCCAATATTCATCGTAGGAACAAGAAGCTATATCTCGGCCACCATTCAATATTATATCCGTTGCTCTTGTTCTTGGACGGTTAGCAAACTTAAGGTCTTGTGTTTTCATCACTTCTTGAGCTAATTCAGCAGACGAGACTATAACTACAGGGACACGCCCTAAGTGAAGTAGCATGAGTGGTCCGTACCGGAGGCTGAGGGCATGGAGAGCCCGGTGAGTATGGAGACCAAGCTGATGAAAATTTCCGATGAACGGAAGTCCCCATGGAGACGGTGGTAGGTTTAACTTGGTCGTGGTCGTGGTCGTGGTCGTGGTCGTGGTGGTTCGTTTAAAGAGTAATTTTAGGAAGAGAAAGGCTAAAAAAGTTGTAAAACTAAGAGAGATTAGTATCATGATCATTTCCATTTTCTTGCAATGAGAAATCAAATTTAATTAATCTCTCTTACGTGAAAATATATTGTTTAGTGATTTGTGATTCCAAGAAGATATTGATAGATTGGTTATATATAAATATATGCCACGCTAACAATTAGATCTTAATAAATTAAGATCATACATCACGGAAAATAATTAATTTTTTTTTTTAACTCAAAATATCAAGTGGAAATGTTGTGCCGATTACGATGCGATTATTTAATTAATCATTTTTGTTTATTCAATAAGTTTAAATGATACTTTTCTTTTTAAATACAGTATTGTTTTAGATTTTTTTTTATTTACCTAAAATACCATTATTAATTAAATATATTTACTAATTTAACCCAAAAAAATAAATATATTTACTAAATTTATTATTAATTAAAAAAATTAATGATCAGATGTATAACTAGTATTTATTTATATAAATTATTTTAAAGACCTAAAACAATACCTAATTTAAAACAAAAATATTTCTAAAACTATATTTAAAAATAAAACCGAGAGTATATTTTTTTGGAAAGAAAATAAAAGTATAATTATTGTAAACATTCAACGCCACAAAAGGTTTCACTACTATAAATAATAAGTAGATTACTAATACTCTAACTCAAAATCATATTTGACCATCGTTGGATATATCATACACATAAATATATTCAGATAATATGGCTTGTTTTCACAAAATCATTATTGTATTAATAAAGAAAAAATAATAATTTTATTATTTCGGTTCATATTTCGAAATTTCGAAATAAAACAATTCTAAAGATTCTTATTAATACATTTAATAATTATAAGATCACACATAACTTTTGAAACAAATCAAAACATATAAAATAAATAGTCACTTATGAAAAAGTTTCAATATTTTTTTTAAACCAAAGTTTTATTTTTAAAGATAAACTTAATTAAGAAAATTAAACTAGTAATAATTTGGAGTTGTTTAGAGAATCTAAAAATATATTTACATTTATTTTCTAGTTATTTCATTAATACCTTTAAATTTACATTTATTTTCTAGTTATAGATCCATAAATTATTTTAGCTTAGGATCCCGAGACCTATCCAAAATCGTTTTACATATTAAAAATTAGTAAATCATTTTACATACTTTCATGTAAATGAATATAAGTAAGTCAAGGTCAACTTCTGAGTGAGTTAACAAAAATGTATATTCTTCTTGACCTGAAAAAAAAAAATAAAAAAATGAATACAATTGTTTTTTATACATATGTTATGTGTAACATCAAATTTTCATTCAATTGATGAGTATTCAATTATTTTATAAAATTTATAAAATTCAGCATATCCGTGTGGAAAACTTTGACTGAAATAACCGGATGAGCTAGTTTTATTAATTAAAACGATTTTAAGAATATTATAAGATTCGGATCAGATTGATCTTATTGTATATAAGAAAAAATATTAGAAATAAAACAGAGCTTTCTTTGAATAAAAATGATAGTTTCATAGAAAACGGTTGTTTTATATGCGGAGCCATTGAATGAATGAGACACCATGGTTTACTTAATTTTTTTTATTGTTGATGTAGATGCTTCTGTGATAGTTATATGTTTGATAAAATATATGTCCATTGCTTTTGCATAAATAAAATCATAATTAATTTCTTTTAAAAAAATTAATATTTGAAGTTAATTACAAATATTCTGAAAAATAATAGATTTTCGTAAATTTATATTTACACCTAATGCCTTGGGCTTTTGGGTAGTGCTTTAAACATAAATAAAACCTAAGGCCTACCTAAGGCCTTAGGTGAAAATATTCTGAAAAATAAAAATGATAGTTCGAGGTAGAGGCATTGGGCTTTTGGGTAGTGCTTTAAATATAGCTTTTAATGAACCCATCTCTATTTTTTCCTCTTTCCACAAAAGAACCAAATGGATATGTCAGTAAAATCTCTCAAATTCCTTGTGCTTCTTCTACTTTCCTTCACCTTAATCTACACTAATAAAGTCTCATGCACTTCTCCGGTGACTACATCGTTCCCGTCGGCCAAGATGAGCCGGAGACTTGTGGCGGTTCAAGGCATGGTTTACTGTAAGTCTTGTAAGTTCGCCGGCGCTGATACTCTCTTAGAAGCCTCTCCTCTTCAGGGTTTGTACCTTATCATATCTCTATAATTTGTAGTGAGTAGACCTATTTAAATACAAATTCCCCACATGCACATCTACTTTGGACCAACTTTTGTTCCACTTTTTTCTTCTTAATTGTTTTAATGTTGCATGTTTAGCCACAAATATTATCAAATCAGTATAAGTTTGCACATTAACAGATCAAAACCTTTTTTAAGCGGAAAAATATACATGGGTTTTTTAATCCATGATTTGTTATTATATGTTTAAATATTATTTATATATGCAACACAAAAAAAGTAAATGGAGATATTTCATTATTTGCTTATGAGTGAAAATTTTATAAGCTGAATATATTATTTATATTTATTAGCTTGAAAATTATTGTTTTCTCCAAAACACTACTTCCTCTGTTCCATAAAATATGAATTTTAGTTTTTTTTACATATATATTTTTTAACGCTCTAATTTTATTTTTTGTTCCACAATAATTGATTTTCTATTGAATTTTAATTTATTTTTGAATTAATAAATATGTTAAATGTTTGGATTTCCAGAAAATTAGCTAACAGATTGGATAATATTTTTTGAATAATTGTGTGAAAGAGAATGTGATTTAAAAGAAAAAATTGATATTCTTAATGATCGGTTAATTTTCCTGTAGAGTAATATTTATTTTCAAGGGAAATTCAATAATGATTAAACGAATTGACGTATTTAATTTGCATTTTAATTGAGAATTTTTAGAAAACGGTGCATTTCAAAGTTTACACAAAAATAAATAAAAATAAAAGAGATATCATTGGTTCTTCGTACTTTCAAATATCTCACATTTTTCAAGTCTCATTTGCCATCTGGCTTTCATGCACAATATTCTCATTTTAATTTCTTATAACTTCATGGTAAAAATATTCATTTTAATTTATTTGATTCCACTAAATTTTCGATTATAGTAAACTTAGCTTAATATATTTAATAAAATAACATAAATATAGGAGCGACCGTGAAGCTTTCATGCAACAACACAAAAAGAGGTATAACAACTGAAACAAAGACAGACAAGAACGGATACTTCTTCATGTTAGCTCCCAACAAACTCACCACTTACGCTTTCCACACGTGTCGTGCTTGGCCCACGAACCCTGGTCCCACTGCCACGTCATGTAAGGTCCAGTCGCAGCTCAACAATGGAACCACTGGTGCTATGCTTAAGCCTTCTAAAGCAATAAACATTGGCGAACACGATTATGTTCTTTTCTCCGTTGGTCCATTTGCGTTCGAGCCTACTTGCAGTACTCCTTAAGGGACTTAGATTTCGTTTACTAGTAGTTTGGTGTGCACTTTTGATATTTTTATATGTTTATGATCATATTTTAGTGATTGTCAAGTGTGTTTGAGTTCATGAGATTGTAATCAGTACTCTTTTGAGTGAGTTATTTGTTTCTGAGGTGTGATATGAATTAATCTACTCTTTTGTTTCATTTTATAGTATGTTTTTGTTTTACTGACTTTTGTTCAATTATTTATTAAATTTATTAAATTATTTTTAAAATTTGTATATTTTAGATAATAGTTGAATTAAAAATTAAAATACGTATAAAATAGTAAAGAAGACATTGTTTTAGGAAAAAATGGTAAAAACAAATAAAATAATAACTCAGTACTTATAGAATTATTTTTTATAGATACCTTTAAATAATCATTTAATTACTTCTTTACCATTATAATTTAATTATATTAATAAAAAAATATTTATTTATATATTTAGAGACCACTAATATTATTTTTTTTTAAATCCATAAGTTATTTGAAAAGCTATTTAAAAAATAAACATTTGTATTGTAAAAAATTACGATATATGTGAGAATATTAATTTTTTTTAAATAATGTTTGGATTGTCATTTATATAAAAATTTATTTATTATTATATTTAAAAATTAATATTTAAATATAAATATTTATTTAAGATTAAATATAATTATTTAAACGCGCGTTGATTTTGTCATGAACGAAACGGATGGAAATAGACAAAATGAACAAACATGGACAAAAGAGACGCAGTGGACAAAATGAACGAAATAGACGAAATGGACGAAAATTATGAATGTGACAAAATGGACGAAGTGGACGAAGGGGACAAACTCACAATCTATAGTCCATAAACTGGACGAAAGAGACGAAGTTGACGAAAATGGACGACATGGACAAAAATAGACGAAAATGGACGAAAGGGACAAAGTGAACAAAAATGGACGAAAATGGACGACATAGACGAAGTGGACGAAAGAGACGAAATGGACGACATGGACGAAAGGGACGAAGTGGACGAAAATAGATGACATAAACGATGTGGGCAAAAATGGACGAAATAGAAGAGGAGACGAATTGGACAAAATGGACAAAAAGGAAAAAAAGGATGAAGTGGACGAAATCATGATCTATAGGCCATAAATTTTAGATTAAACTGATTCAAAAAACATGAATGCATAAATCTAGCTCGATCCGAAAATTTTCCCAATCAACATAAATTATTAGTAAATTAGGAAAACAAGCAAATGATCCACTACATTCAATAATACTCAACCGAATTATGAAAAGAAAATCGATCTAAGATTGAGAAACATCGATGGACGATTCCAAGCAAGATTAACATATAATAAACACTAAAATTGCAAAAATATCAACAATAAAATTCAAGAGTATTCTGGAAATAACATATTACAATTTCATATATATATATATATATATATATAACATGAACGAAAAAATTAACTAATATAAAACAGATTTATAAATTATGCAAATTAAATTAGTGAATAGTTTCATATGAAAAATCAGAATTTTTTTTACGTTGACATAACAATTTAAAGATTATTTTACCTTGTACGTCAACATAACAAGGGTCCAAAATCTGATGAAATTTAAGGTTATTTTGCTAAGTACATGATTTTTTTAACTACAAAGTTTTTTTTATCATAAGCACAAGTTTTACATTGAAAATATAAAAATATATTTTTAAACTAAATATTTTGCTTAAACATATGAAGAACTATTAAAAAAAGACACTCTTTTCTTTTGTTTGATTGTACTTGATGTTTAAAGATTTTGCGCACTAATTGAGAAAAATATAAAAATATCTATAATAATCTTATTTTTTATTGTTAATTTGAAATTTTAGATTTTTTAATCAAAAATAAAAATGTATAAAACAAGGAAAAGGGTGAATTAATAGCAATTTATCTCAAAAAAAGGAAAACAACACCGAATTTGAAACAAACAAAAAATTCCTTAAACATCCAATAAAGCGAAACAGAAGATGTATCTATTTTCTTTTTTCGCCGACAAGACAACTGAAGTGTTTTGAACTGAAACCAAACCGATTCTAATTTGGAAAAAAAATTATGATTTCAATGAATATAATTTTAAGTTAGAGCATAAATGTTATGAAAATTTAATAGACAAATACATTTAAAAAAAACAAATTTATTAAATGCCGACATAGAAATTATCTCTATATTAATCGGAAGGTTATGATCCCACAACCCGGTTTTATTATTCAGAAACTTTTATTGTTTGAAAAAAATCAAACATGTTTAACAGAATATGTTCCAAATTTTGAACGAAACAATTAAACCTATCGTTTGGTTTGCTCAAACTCAATTCCATCAATGCATCAGCCACACAATGTTCACTCTCTTCAATTTCCTTGTCCTTAGAGTCAAATCCATCAGAAATATATATAGATTATTTGTAAATTGGGAAAACAAACAAATGATCCACTACATTCAATCATACTCAACCGATTTAAGAAAAAAAAGTTGATCTAAGACTGAAAAACATCGATGGACGATTCTAAGCAAGGTTAACATATAATAAACAAAAAAATTGCAGAAATATCAACAATGAAATTCAAGAGTATTCTGGGGATAACATATTACAATTTCATATATAAATAAAAAAAATTATAAAATATGCAAATTAAATTACTGAATAATTTCATATAAAAAATCAGAAAAAAAATCTTTAGTCCTCATATAGTGTGGGTTTATTTCTAGTATATTTTAATTTTGCAAGTTGTTGTCCTCGGTTACTTTGACATAACAATTTAAAGATTATTTTTTCTTGTACGTCAACATAACAGACACCCAAAATCCGATGAAATTTAAGGTTATTTTACTAAGTATATGATTTTTTTAATTACAAAGTATTTTTAATCACAAGCTCAAGTTTTACATTGAAAATATAAAAATATTTTGTTTAAACTAAATATTTTGTTTAAACATATGAAGAACTATAAGAAAAACACTCTTTTTTTGGTTTGATTGTACTTGATGTTTAAAAATTTTGCACACTAATTGAGAAAAAACATAAAATACCTATAATAACCTTATTTTTGTATTGTTAATTTCAAAATTTCAAATTTTTTAACCAAAAATAAAATGTATAAAACAAGGAAAAAGGTCAATTAATAGCAATTTATCTCTAAAAACAGGAAAACAACACCGAATTCGAAACAAACAAAAAATTCCTTAAACATCAAATAAAGCGAAACGGAAGGAGTATCTATTTTCTTTTTTCACCAAACCCATTCTAATTTGGAAAAAAAATATTATGATTTCAATGAATATAATTTTAAGTTAGAGCATAAATGTTATGAAAATTCAACAGACAAATACATTTAAAAAAAACAAATTTTATTAAATGCCGACATAGAAATTATCTCTATATTAATCGGAAGGTCATGACCCACAACCCGGTTTTATTATTCATAAACTTTTATTAGTTTGAAAAAATCAAACATGGTTAACAAGAATATGTTCCAAATTTTTAATGAAACAATTAAAAATATCGTTTGGTTTGCCCAAACTCAATTCCATCAATGCATCAGCCACACAATGTTCACTCTCTTCAATTTCCTTGTCCTTAGAGTCAAAATCATCAGAAATATAACCCAATTTCGACATTGTATTTGCCATAAGAAGCTTCATCTCTTGCTTTTGATCTTTAGTGAAGCTTTCATCGTTTAATTTCCTGAGTTTTCTAGTAGTAATATCATAAATACCTTGTACTATAAAACCAGGATGTTCTTTACGCTTTGGACGTTCTTTATTAGGTGGAATAAAGTGTATAATGCATTTGTGCATTACAGAATCAGCAGGGATGTTGTAATCACGATCGAAACTGTAGAAAATATCTCTTGAATCTATAAGTTTCCAGGTTTCACCATTATTTTTGTTTGTGTTATCTGGACGATATAGCCATTGCACTTCAAGAAACACATAGTCTTTGCTGCTTTGTTCATAAATGTCCTGTCATTCAAAAAATTAAAAATTTGTGATTGTTACAATAAGTACTTAATGATAAATCTATAGCAATTTTGCTTCAAATTGTTACAATTTGTGACAATATAATGTCAAATTAATTATTGTAACAAAGAACAGACAATTTTGTTATAATATAACAAAATTCGTAGAAATATCACATATTTTTTATAGCCAAAAAAACCTTAATGATGGCAACATATGGCTTTTCTTTTGATTTGTCTTCAGGGGCCAAGAGTACTGAATCCTCCTGCATCAAAAAAAAAAAAAATAGACGCTAAGCTTATACTTAATTAAAATATTAATAAAAATCCCATCTGTTTCATATATAAAACCCGATTTTTAATAAAAAAAAATACAAATACTAATAAAATAACATAAAAATTAATATGGTCCTATTATTCTAAACCATAACTAAAAAAATTATATGCACATAAAAAAACATCAAAATTCAATATTATAAAATACAAATAAAACTTATAATATGTATCACTATTCATTAGTTAAAACCATAAACTCAATTTTTTGTTGTGTATACTCAAAATCAATTATTATCGTTTACCAAAACTTACCAATGCATACTTCATGCCACGACGTTCAAATTGTTCATAGTGATATTTCTTCCCTCTTCCTTTGCCTGTACACTTCATTAACTCACCACTCGGTTTTGCAAAAAGCTCCGGATTCAAATCTTCATATGTTTTCTCCTTCTCCGAGGTTTCGACATAACTCCTACTCCCGGACCGGGCATCTTCTTGCTCTTTAGTCCTCATGATTCTCTCCATCTTTCATATAAGAGTCATAGAGAAATTGAAAGTGTACGTCTAATTGTGTCTTATTGTGATTTTACGAACATGTTGTAATGTGTGTATATATATATATATATAAGAAAATTAATTTCTATAATGTGTATGAATAGAATAAATTAAAAGATGACTAACAGTTGTAGATAACTCAAAACTATTTGAAATTTTGGAAATGAAAGTAATCTTTTTAGTTAACAAATTATATTGCTTTTATTATCCTTTTGTGGAATAATAGAATAGGGAAATTTTTTTTTTTCTATTTGAGTAACTGAAATATGATATTTTAGTTTTACTTTGACTATATGAATTTTTTTTATTACTTTAGAGTTGAATAAATCTCATATAAAAGGAAGAAGCCCTAGTTGAAACACATGTCTTAGAACAGTAGAGAAATAAGAGTAAAATAAGTTCGGAAATATTTAATCAGATAGGAATATGTGCATCCAATTAGTAAACTATAGAAAATATATTCCTAAAAAATTAGACATATTCAACACGAAGTCTATGTAATTTAATTGATATATTGGAGTTGATTAGAAAAGCTTTTAGCAGGGCTTAAAACTCTCTAAAATCCAATTACGTTTAACCGGTAGAGCATAATTAAGTCGAGCCGTAAAGTGTCTAAAAGTCTATCACTTCTAAGTTCTTATTGGAGTTTTTTTCAGAGTTGTAAGCTTTTTAAATCATAAAATATACTAATTACTCTTATAAATTTAATGAATTTTCTATTATGTCATTAAGATTTTATTATATATTTAAACGTTTTATGTCTATTTTAGTAGTTTTACCTTTAATTAACAACTTATTCTTTTACCAATCGTGTATATTTAATATAAGCTTCAATAGCTTCAAGCTCAACAGTTTAATAAATGTTTTAGTGTCCCTTACAGTTACAACTCTACTAAAAATATTTCCAATTAACTCGATATTTTAGATTTATTTAATGTATATATAATTCATGTTATTCTTACTTAAATTTAACAAAAATCATGTCGCATTAAAAAAAATCTGAAAAATGTACCAACATCTTTCCGATCGCGATTAATAGAACTTTTGAAATCGGCTGGATAAATACTTTAAGCTACATGAAATTATGTGGATTAACACATACCTAATTTTTATCGAATCAGAGCAATCGTTATTATCTGAAGTTTCCGATGATTTTTTTTCTTCAGCAGATGATATTTTATTTTATGTATGACTTTTTGTGTAACTAGATTTCTAACCCTTTTATGTACTAGGTTTTATATACCAAAATATCTCTAAATAATAATAATAAACAAAAAATTATAAGAAAAAAATATAATTTAAACCAATAACTGTTTTAATGTAATAACTCAAGAAAAATAGGGAAAAAATGAATATACAAGGAAACACGCAGAAAGAGCTTTGAAACATAATATATTACTAATTTTCTCAATATCAATAAAAAGAAAAGTATTAAGGAGCCAACCAATAACCTATTTATTATTTAAATAAAAAAAATATTCCTTTTATCTTAACATGGTATACCTATTTCTTCCATAAACAGTGTCGTTTATGTATGTTAGGTTATCTCTAATGGTAAAAAATCAAAGAGTGCTTAATAAAATGTTTTTTCAATTTTTTTTTTTTGATTTTAAAAAAAAATACCATTTATGGGCCGCAGGTAATCAATAGAGCCCGTAAACAATGTAAAGATCAATCTTTAAATAAAAATTTTAAGCACTTATGATAATACAAATTCTAAAAAAAATGGGCCTAAACACCCCTTAAACAAAACCATTGGAATTGCTTTTATGGTCACACAGTGCATTTGATATATTTTTTAACGTTTGGTTTACATGACACTAATATTTTATGTCAAATAAGATAAATAAAACAAACAAAAATACTATTTCTTTATAATATTTCTTTATAAAATTATGACAAATTGATTGTCACAAATATTTACAATAAAAATATTTTTTTGTCGTGTACATATATGATACGAGTATGTATTTATATGTGTTCAGCACAACCCGAGAGTTGTCCCTTTGAAAATGTATTTATTTTTCTAAAAAAACATATACATATATGTACAAAATTAAAATTCATAACGGTTATTATATTATAGGAGCGATTACTTATCAACTGTAGATGTATCAAACTAGTGTAAAAATGTGTAGAAATATTTTGTATATTATCTTCAAATGAAAAAATGTGTAACAAAGAGAAACACAAGAAGTAGCCTCTTGGCTTACGAGATAATCATTCTGCAAAGGTGTTCGTTTCTTAGCGTAGCTTTAAAAATTAAACCTGAAGTTATAATTTAGTTAATATAAATTAGATTGCGTTTTTAGGTTTAATTAAATTAAATTCTAATTTTGCATTTCTAGTTTAATTTTGGGGGATTTAAAAAATAACTAATTCAAATTTTCTTTTTTACAAAAATGCTTTAACATTATACCGAAATATATTATTGGTATACTTTCACGTAGTATGACAAATTTACAGAAACTTCATAAATTAAGATATTTTAGGTAATTCATCTTTAGTATTTTTATCAAAAAAACTTGGTTATCAATGTACAAAATTTTAAAAATTAAATTATCAAAATTCTGAATTTAAAAATTATCTTAATAGGTAAAAAAATCACCAAATGAAAATAGTTTAGAGTTTAAAATATTGTAATCTCATGTTTTATAACTGCAATTCTTTTTAAAACAAAAAAGAGAGTTTGTAGTATGAAGTTTAAGGGGTAGTTGCAAGAATTTAGAAAAAGCTAGAAGTCATATTCATTAAAGGAACAAAACTAACACTAACGAGTTTAATTTTAGTTAAATTTAAGTTTAAATTTATATTTATACTTTAATTTTTTTATAAAAAAAATTGGTTATCAATGTACAAAGTTAAGAAAAAATCCAACTATCAAAATTTAGGATTTAAAAAATAATTTTATTAGTTATAAAAGAATCATGAAATGAAAATAGTTTAGAATTTAAAATCTATACTGTCATCTGATGTTGTAATGGCAATTCTTTTGAAAACAAAAAATAAAGTTTGTAGTATGAAATCAAAAGTTTAAGGGTGGTTGCAAAAATTTGAGAAAAAAGTTAAAAGTTTTATTCACTAAACGAACAAAACTAACACTAAAGATGTTTTTATTGAGCATTATTTTAGAATTTGATTACTTCACTTTTCGAATATCTCAAAGCTTATATAGTATTTGAGATGTTTTGAATTGACTATGACTTATTCGAGAATTACAAGACAAATTGGATGTGACTAAAGAGCGGAGAGGTGGGGTTTGGTGTGGGCCGTG
>KE151862.1:0-16464 GCA_000411095.1 Aethionema arabicum | reverse complement strand
GGTTTGGTGTGGGCCGTGTGGGCCCATATGTGGGCCTGTGTGTGGCCGCCGTATTTGAGTCACGTGGCCACCTACCTTACTTAACTACCTACAACTTCTTATATCATATTCACTTATTTGTGATTTAAATACTTATTTTATAGTATTATTAATCTAACATAAATGACCACATTTAATCCATTGACGACTCTTTGTTTTTAAAATCTAAACCTAAAAGCTTTCAAGATTCAATATACAATTCGGTAAAAAAAATATTAATTTCACTAACAGAAAAAAAAAAGTAAGCAGCTTGTCAAAAATAAATAATAAATAAATATGCAGTTGAAATGTGCACATTTAATTTGGATAAAATCATTAATTTATATCATAATGGATTGTGCCAATTAATGTCGTCGGTAATTTATTTGTAGAAATTATTACCTTACAAAAAATTAACTAAAGTTTTTTTTTTGGTACTTAATTACATAATTTTGTATATTTTATTTGATAACCATCCATATAATTTGGATAAATGATTTGAAGCATGAACTTTTTTCATATTAGATTTTCACCACTCAATATACAATAGTTTAAAAACGGTTACAATAATTTAATTCAATTTTTATACAGTTTTTTTTATTACCATGTGTCTTGTATGTGTTACTCATCAGTCTTGTATGTGTTACGCATGTGCACACGCAATCAGTTTTGATGCAATTTTGATTTTTCAATGGCAGCCATATATTTATATTTAAATTAATTATTAAGCCCGCGTGTGTTTTTTAGTATCAAATCTTCTTGTAAAAAGTATACATGCTTTTTTTATTAATTTGTTTAGTATATATGTAATATGTCAAATGATGTTTATCGTATTAAATATTTTTAAAATAATTACCGTATTTATGATATTTTTAATTTTATTTGAGAATCGATGATTATAGAATATAAATAAAGTCTGCTTCAACAAGGATGAATGTTCGATTTTTTTTATTTGTTTCGTTTTGGATTATTCAGTTTTTAAGTTTTTAAGGATTTTAAAAAAAAATGAACTGCAATCATTTAGATTTGGTTTAATTTGGTGCAAGTTCAAAAATATTTTAATTGAACCCATTGGGGTTTACCATAGATTTAATCTATAAATATAATTTGAAATATCATAGTAACTCTTTTGGGATGAAGATAAATAAATACTAAATTAAATAAATACTATTTATTTTATATTGATTAAACATTTATATAATATATATTTGATTCGAGATATATATTAATTTCACATATATTTGGGGTAGTTCAATCAGCTCATTTTAGTCCTATTAAATTTAGCTTCAATAAATTTATTTGGTCTAGAATATTGTTAGGTTTAAAATAAAATTCTAATTGAAAATGTTTGGTTCTAGTTTTGTAAGCACCTCGTTATTCATTTATTCACATGTTTATTTTTATTCACTATTATAAAGTGGGATTCGATTCTACCTACTAAGAAGTAGGAGACATTATCAATAACTATTCTCCTTTAAAACAATATTTTTTGTCGACAGAATCGACCAAATAGTTTAAATAATGGCACTGCCTCATTGTTTATCATCATTAATTATTTGGTCCGCCGGAGTATTTTATTTGAGGCCATGTGGTATATGACACTTTCTTTTATTACATTTTGTTTACCTAAAATAAATTAAAGGAAAGTATGTGCGAAGTTTATAAAATATAATTATATAAAGTATAAACAAAAGGATTTTAATTATGAGAAGTATTTAACTCATTGAGCTTATCGTATTTGACTAATTTACAACCTGGATCTATTATCATATACTATACCTTTAATATTTCCTCAAATAATGGATTAACTAGTCTTATTTGATTTTTTTCATAATAATAGATTAATATAATTGTTAAACTAAAGTATTAGACGACATCTGTAAATATAATTTGATTTTTAATTAGATCTATTATTTTAGGTTTGGTTAATAAATTAATTTTCTCAGTTGATATCTCTATATATGCATTAAAAATTAACTTGAAAATTTTAAAATAATTTTGTATAAGCTATTAAAAAATATACAAGGTTGCTTAATTTATTACAAACTGCTGGATAATATGGACAATTTCGTGGAATAAAAAAAGAGAGGAAAATTTGAATATGAATGGTCTACAAATATGTGTTGATTACTTCCGTAAATTTTATTCAAAATTTAATATTTTTGTAACGATTTCTAGATTTTTTTTTTGTCAACATTTCTAGATTATTTAAAACTAGAATTTTACAGTACAATAACTAATGAATATATATATTTGTAAAAATACACAAATTGTGGATGCTAAAAAGTATCTTTGTATTTTAAGATTTGTGTATTTTTACAAATAGACTCATTAAAAATAAAAAGTTTATTTTTTTACAATTTTTTAAAATTTAAAGTTTTGGTTACAATTTTTTACAAGACCATTCATATTCAATTTTTTAAAATTTAAAGTTTTGGTTACAATTTTTTAACCGTCATTATTTATTTATTTATTTATTTATTTTTTCCCGGACCGTCATTATTTATTTATAATAGACAAAAAGAAAAAAGAATCTAGAGCCAATTAATAAGAATTTTTCTTTTCCTAAAAAGGTTGGAACCGTAATTAAAAACTTGATGGGTAAACTTTATGAATAGTGGAGAAATAAGAGGGCAAATGGCAAATAGTATTTAAATAATGATTAATATATTTATCTTTTTGGCGACAGCTCAGCTCCACTGCTCGGCTGAATCCTTAAGTTTAACAGTTTCATTTCTTTCTCAAGTCGGATATAAAACGGTAACGCTTATGCCTTCTTTCCTCAAACTCTGAAATCTTTTTCTTCTTGCTTTTATCTTTTTTCTCTTTTCCCGGCTTTCGTTGTTTCAATCGCCGCCAAGTTTGACGGAATCAGGTGATTCTTCTTTTTCTACTTCTTGTCGTCCTCTCTTCATCTGTTGAATCTTAGCTTTCTGGAATCTTGAATTGCTGGATTTTCCGTGAATTTTCAGATGGTTTTGTTAGACCCTGATTTATGTGTCTCCTTTTTTTTTTGACTCTTCGGTTGTTGGGCAATAGATGAATTTGGTTCCAGATTTGTCGCTATTGGATAATTTTGGAATTAATTGTTGTTTTCATTTTGTTCGGATTGTTTTCTTGAATTCGAATTTCTTCAGATGTTGGCTGCTATGATTTGGTTGTCGTTGTTAACTTTTGTTTCTTGGTCCACGATGTTTCGATTAATACGATGTTCAAAGTCTGCTGTGAGTTATATCCAGATGATTAGGTAGATATTTCGATTGCGCGGAAGCTCCTGATTCAAATCAGCCAAAATAACGGGGATCCGAGTCAAATGACACTTTAGCTCTGATTCATACTTCAAATATTTGACGGCGGATATTTTTCTTTGGGATTAGGATTTTAGTGCAGATGTTTGTTATTTTTGGTAGTATGAAGATATAATGAGAAAATGTAGTTAATTAGCATGATTTGTATGCCATGGAACATAGATATTATTGCTTATGATGGACTATAATGGCTGCAGGAACTATACGATGGCGCTCGTGTCTCAAGCAGGAGGATCATACACTGTCCCTTCTGGACCTGTATGCTCAAAGACTGGAACTAAAGCAGGTTCTGGTGGTTCGAGAAATTTGAATGTGTTGAGAATGAAGGAAACTTCCCTTAACTCCTACTCTAAAAGTCTATCTACCAAATCAATGCTCCAACATTCAAATCACAGTGTGAAGAGGAGTAAAAGAGGGCAAGGAGTGGTTGTTGCGGCAAGTCCTCCGACAGAAGAAGCTGTAGTTGCAACTGAGCCGCTTACAAGAGACGATCTCATTGCCTATCTTGCCTCTGGATGCAAAACAAAAGACCAATATAGGTACTGTTAATTCTAATATATTTTGTATCATTAGTAATTGTGGCTTATTTTCTAGTTTATGATTAATGCAACATTGATCATGTTTGAACTCATCCAGATTTTTTTGCTAACTTAACAATCTAAATTTTCAGAATAGGCACAGAACATGAGAAATTTGGTTTTGAGGTCAATACCTTGCGGCCTATGAAGTATGATCAAATAGCTGAGCTGCTTAATAGTATTGCTGAGAGATTTGAATGGGAAAAAGTAATGGAAGGTGACAAGATCATAGGTCTAAAGCAGGTAAACATTTCCCGTGGTTCCTCCTTGTAGCTGCTCTCTTTATATTTTGACCCTGTTGAATATGTTAACTCAAAGATCAGTAGTTCAGTACAGTGATCCTATATATTATTGTGTTTGTTTCATTTCGCCCTTTTGTTCACCAGGGAAAGCAAAGCATCTCATTGGAACCTGGTGGTCAATTCGAGCTTAGTGGTGCACCTCTAGAGACTTTGCACCAAACTTGTGCTGAAGTCAATTCACACCTCTATCAGGTAACTTGAAAGACAATTACCGTCGATCCTCTTATCAAAAAAATATTAAACTCTCTATGGATGTTAACAGGTAAAAGCAGTCGCTGAGGAAATGGGAATTGGTTTCTTAGGAATTGGCTTCCAGCCCAAATGGCGTCGAGAAGATATACCCATCATGCCAAAGGTATTTGGTTTTCTTATTATAAAGACCGAAACAACTTCCTAAATCTTTATTAGCAACTCTAACAAAATCATCTAGTTTCACGTGGCCAATAATATATGCATTTTTGCTGTTAGCTACATTAGATTTGATATTATGTATTCTCTACAGGGGAGATATGACATTATGAGAAACTACATGCCGAAAGTTGGTTCCCTCGGACTTGATATGATGCTCAGAACGTGTACTGTTCAGGTTAGATGAATATGAAGTTTTCGCTTCCGTGTATTATCGTATGTTGAAACTTATAGAAAGTCTCTAACATGCATTCTTGACAGGTTAACCTGGATTTTAGCTCTGAAGCTGATATGATCAGGAAGTTCCGTGCTGGTCTTGCTCTGCAACCTGTGAGAAGCTTGAGATCTTTCTTGCATAACTAGAAACTTTTTATTAGTGATTATTACTAACCATTGCCTCAATATAATCCAAATTCAACAGATAGCAACTGCTCTATTTGCCAATTCTCCTTTTACCGAAGGAAAACCAAACGGGTTTCTCAGCATGCGAAGGTTTGTAGATCCCACTGTTATTACCCCCACATGTTTTTTATTTGGTTTCTCCCTCTATGTTCTAATTTGGTATGTTTTGACAGCCAAATATGGACCGATACTGATAAGGACCGCACTGGAATGCTACCATTTGTTTTCGATGACTCTTTTGGGTAAGTATCAAATTGTTCATCCAAGAACAAAATTCACAGGAAATGAAATACTTCAATACCTCATAAAATTAAAAGCCCACGTTTCACATTCTTGAGGAGTTACAGGAATTTACTATGTGTGCAATTGGATCTCCTTACTTGCCATGAACAGCCACCAAACTTAACTGGACTGTTCTTCCTTTTTTTTTTCTTTTTTTTTTGTGGTGCAGGTTTGAGCAGTATGTTGACTATGCACTTGATGTACCAATGTACTTTGCTTATAGAAACAAGAAATACGTCGACTGTACTGGAATGACATTTCGGGTCAGAATCTCACTTATCTTGTCTGTCAGATTCTCTTGTTATTTCCCAGCCAAGACTATGACAAATTTGCAAACCATGGATCTTCTCTAGCCGTTTGTAATCTCATCATATTCTTCGTTCTGCAGCAATTTTTAGCTGGAAAACTTCCTTGTCTCCCCGGTGAACTGCCTACATATAATGATTGGGAAAATCATCTGACTACAATATTCCCAGAGGTATGTAATCCTTTTCAGGAGTCCTTTAGTATATAACTTTCAATTCTATGTCTTTTGTTGATCCTGACTAAATTCCATAACACTACTAGGTTCGGTTAAAGAGATACTTGGAGATGAGAGGTGCTGATGGAGGTCCCTGGAGGAGGCTCTGTGCCCTGCCTGCTTTCTGGGTAATACATTTGTATGATTTGTTGGCTTATATGTACTCTTGCTTCCTGAATTGGTTATCTGGTGAAACTCGATTCTTCCGTTGTTTTAATCTTGTCTGCAAACTTCAGGTTGGTATATTATATGACGAGGACACTCTCCAAGGTATCCTTGATTTGACAGCTGACTGGACAACAGAAGAAAGAGAGATGCTAAGAAACAAAGTAACTACAAAACTCACCACATTTACATTCTCTTAATCCACAGAAACAAAACATCCACGTTTATGTCCATACTTGGTTTGCAACAGGTTCCAGTGACTGGCTTAAAGACACCGTTTAGAGATGGTTTGTTGAAACACGTCGCTGAAGATGTCCTAAAGCTCGCACAGGTGTGTGCATCCACGTCCACCTCATTTCTCTCCCGGTCTCATCTGCAGCACCTAGCTCTAATCTATTTTGGCCTTTGTTTTTTCCTCTTCCTCAGGATGGTTTAGAGCGAAGAGGGTACAAGGAAGCTGGTTTCTTGAACGCAGTCACTGAAGTGGTCAGAACAGGTAACACCATAACCCCAATATAGTTCCCTCCCGGTCGAGATTTGCTAGAGATAATGCCACAAAAAAAACCCCCCAACTTTGGTCACTTGGCCAAAAAAACCTTTCAGTTTAAATGTAAAATATCTTCGATTTTATTTTTTGAAAAACCCTACAGCTTCCATTTTTAGATGAAAAACTCTCTTGGGAAAAAAAGAGATGAAAAACTCTCATAGATTTAAATTGACAAAAAACCCCTTCTATTTTATTTTTTGGCCAAAAAAAACTCTACAATTTTGATGTTAGCTGAAAACTCCTATAGATTTAGATTGACAAAAGAACCCTCTATTTTATTTTTTGCCAAAAAAACTCTGACATTTTCTATGTTTAGCTGAAAAACTCCCATAGGTCTAAATTGAACAAAAAAACCTCTCCATTTTTTTTTGTTTGGCAAAAATTATCATCTATATTATATTTAACACTCTGTTAGTTTAAAAAAACGTAGTCGTCAATCCCAGTGAGTTTTAGTGAAGCTAGGTTGATGTATGATTTTGGTCGACGAATTTGAAAGGTTTCGACTAAAATCGTAAATCGGATCAATTTCTTTTGTTGGGTCAAACATGACATAAACGTTGTTTCCAAAACCACAGGGGTAACGCCTGCAGAGAAGCTCTTGGAGTTGTACCATGGAGAATGGGGTCAAAGCGTAGATCCTGTGTTCCAGGAACTGCTATATTGAAGACAATGACTAGCCAAAACTCACTTGAAGTGTGAGTTGCTGTCTAAAGAATTTCAAGTCTCGGAAATAAGAAGGCTTTGTTGTTTATCGGATTTGTAAACAATCTATGGTTTGTTAAACCTTTGTCGGATTTGTAAACATATGTTTAAATCGGACGTATTAGTTTGCAAAAATAGAAATAAATCAATCCTTTGTTTTATAATTCTTTATACATTTCCAGGGCCACCATACAATATAATGAAGACCTGAAGTTTCATCAGAAAACTCTTCAAGATGCTCTACTCTTAGATTAATCTTATCATTTACTTCAACGGTCGATATATATTATTTGGCATATGCGTCATAAGACGTGTCTAATTAACATTTTTAATTCATACTTGCTATACCTCTTGATTAAGATATATATTGCTAAAATTTTCAAAGAATAGAAAATGGTATATTATCTTTCTTCTTCTTAGTTTGTGAATTTTATACGTTTTTAATAGAACATATTATGTGAATAAATTTTATAAAGAGAAAAATATCATAATTAAATTCGGGATAAAATCACAAAATTATACTGAAATATATATAAATACATACAAATTCCAAAAGACAATCTATATTCTAGAGAGAATATTCTTTTTTTAATTCCTTAGCAATATGAAATATCATTTTTTTAACAACGCTATTGAACCAACATTAACCGTTCATAACTACAAACCAATATCAGAAAACCGGAATAATCCATTCATCTTTCAACAATTGAATTATTGAAGTATTTATTTGTATGTGATTTAGAACAGTGTTTCGAAACTAATTAACGGCCAAATAACAATTAATGGTCAAATAGCAATTAACGGTCACATAGCAATTAACGGTCACATAGCAATAAACGGTCTAACGATTTGTGTGCCTATATATTGAACTTCCCACAGCTTCTCGTAGAGTAACTAAAGAGAGATAGAAATCGGTAGTTTATGCAATTTTGCTCCAAAACAATGGGAATTAGATTCAGCTCTTATCGACAAAAGTCTCTCTTTCTTCTTTCTTTTTGCCAAGTGCCAAGGTTTGTGTTCTTGATTTCACAGTTACGCTTTCTTGCACCGTAAGTTACCAATCTTTGAGGTTTAATTACGATCTTAAAGCGATAAATCTTGTTTTCTCCTCAGTAATGATAATCGAGGGGGAAGAAGCGCCAACGATCAACCAAGACCTAGTATTCGTAAGCATCAATCTCTCAATTAAATTAGGGTTTTCTTCATCAAGATTGGGGTTAATTAGGGTTTTCTTCATCAAGATTAGGGTTAATTAGGGTTTTCTTAATCAAAATTAGGGTTTAAACTTCTTCGATTTTTTGTCCTCTTGTAGCATTAACGGTGGTGGCAGATAGAAGGATAATTATCAGTGACAATAAAGTATGTATAAATTTTTGAACTTTTCCTCCTTTTTTCAAAATATACCCCAATATTTTCAAAATTAACATTTCGCCCCTAATATTTTCAAAATTGACATTTTGCACCAGGACATCTTCCAAGTACTATTATCTCATGCCAGATCCATTCGTCAGACAATCTTCGTTGTAAAAGGAGAAGGCGAAATCTCTGATGCCTTGCTGTCTCCTGAAACTGGAGAGCAAAGTAGACACGAAATCTCGGTCAGTGTTTTTTTTTGTTTCTTGGATCATTACTTAATATAAGATTTATTTGAGTTAAAAGTGAAAAATGTATATATTATAAACAGGGTCGTCACCGGATACTTGATCTCTATGCTATATTCCAACCATCCAGTGCAAATAGCGAAATTTTACATCAAAGTTTTGTACAAGAAAGCTCAAATGAGAGGATAGAAATTCCAAATAAAACAAAGATATTTGTATCATTTGTAGATGTGCATCTGCATGGAGAAATGGATATAGCTCATCGTCTTATTACTCATGGCGATGTTGAGGTAACATAACAATCTTTCTTCACTTTAAAAGTCTGAAATTTTTTACTTGTGAGATTAGATTGCTAATGCTTATTAAGGAAATTTGCAGTTACGAGCTCTGTTTTTAAGAAGAGATGGACCAATGAATGAAGAAGATGATACGGAAGCACCAAGTGACATATATTCGGATGCTATTACATATCTAGATGATTAGTTACAATATTATAAACTTTTAGTATATAAGATAAGACATTGTTAATCATCATTTTGTAAATATAATAAAGAGTAGTTTCAGGAGACAGCAAGGCATTATAAAATACATATGTCTAATACTATACTGTTAATAAAATACACACCGAAAAAAAATACTTATAGAGAATTTTTTTTATAAAATAAATTATTCTATTATACTTATCTATTAAATAGTTAAATATTTATATAAAAAGTTTCAGAATAATATCTCACCTTAATTTTAAAAGTTTTTATATCATATAAAGTTTGTTAACAATATTTTGGGCTAAAAAATAATATTTCAAATGCTCAAGCCCAACGGCTCATATCACGTTGCAAGCCCAGAATTGCTTCCTCTGAGCGAGTGAATCACACGCTCTGAACAGCTCAACAGAAATCTTCAGCAGCTCACGCGACCTGCAATTCCGTTGGAGAGAATCATTTTGAGCTGCTACGCATTACAGGTTTCATCTGCTCATTGGTGCACTGGCATTCGTACCTTATTTTTATTAATTTTTAAATTTGTTTTAATAGTTATTTCAGAATATTTCTATAAGTACCCTCTTCTTTAACGCCTGCATTTTTTTCTATGTTTATTTTGTTTCTTCTTCTCTGTGTGATTTTTTCTTTGTGTGCTTCTTCTTTGTCTGTGTATACACATTCTATGATTTTATTCTGTGTGCTTGTTTTATATTTGTTTTTGTTCTTTGTTTGCTTTTGTTTTATGTGTTTGATTTTTCTATTTTTGTGTGATTGTTCTCTGTGTTTGTTGTGCTTGTGTTTAGTCTTCTTCTCTGTTCTTGCTTTGTAAGCGACGTGATAACTTTATATTTTCTCTCTCTCTTTTTGATTTTTGATGTTTTTTGCTGTGAAATAACCAGATCTGTCATATTCAATCGTTTTTACGTATTCTGATGCCTATCTTGGTTTCATATTTTTTAAGGAAGGAGAGGGAGAGGATGGAAGAGCGGGTACGAGGAAGATATCTTCGTGAGGTGAAAGGTTAGAAGGGAAGTAAACAAATCTTAGATTTATCCACAAGTGTACACACGGGGTTTTCTTGTAAATAGTTTTAATGGATTTTTCTTGTAATGTGATAGGAGATGGTGGAAGAGGAGGAGAGAGCTGGATTCTCCCTGTTTAGGACACAAGTAAGTATTTCTTCCTCTGTAAATACGATTTCTGCTAACAGTTTACTTTTGAGGTTGAGATAGGTGATTTTGGAGAGCTTGGTGGGAAGAAGAGAGGTGATTAGAAGGAGGTTGCAGTAAGTGATTCTTACTATATTTATTCATATAGATCGATATATTTTGTGTAGATGTTAATGGTGAATGATTTGTGTAGGAAGAGGAAGGAGAAGAGAAGCAAAAGGAGTTAGAAGCTGGAGCGAAGTGGGGAAGAGAAGAGAAGAAAAAATCAGAAATGGTGAGCACTGTGTTTTCTCGATTTCCTATGATTTATTTTTGTTTTGTTTGATTTGGTTTTGTTGGTTATGGTGCAAACTTATCTTTGATTTTAGTGTGGGTTCTTTTGGCTGTGTTCTCTGCTGTAAATAATTTTGATGATAGATTTCTGTAATGTGTTAGGAGGAGAGAGTTGGAGTCTCCCTTGTTTAGGACACAAGTAATTATTTCTTCCTCTGTAAATACGTTTTCTGCTAATAGTTTACTTTTGAGTTTGAGATAGGTGTTTTTGGAGAACTTGATGGGACAAAGAGAGGTGTGACTAAATGGAGGTTGCAGTAAGTGCAATGCGTTTATATTTATTCATACAGATCGATGTATTTTGTGTAAAATGTTAATCGTGACTGATTTGTGTAGGAAGGTGAAGAGGAAGAAGCAGAGAATAGGGATCTTTAGGAGTTGGAGCGAAGTGGAGAAGAAAGCAAAAATCAGAAATGGTGAGCACTGTGTTCTCTCGATTTCCTATGATCTATTTTTGTTTTGTTTATTTGTTTTTGTTGGCTATGGTGCTTGCAAAATTTGCTGTGGGCTCTTTTGGTTGTGTTCTCTGCTTTTGGTTTTGATTTTAGTTTATATTTTCTAGTTTTTTCTTGATGTTGTTTGTTTGAGGTAATTATTATCATACGTGTGATTTTTTGTTCGACCTTTAATAATTAAAATTTTATGTTTGTGGATGTTTTGTTTGATCCTGTTTTTTTTTATTTAAGTAATTAAATCGTATTTTTGTGTGCGTTCTGATCTTTATTTGTTTTTTTTATTGATCTTTATTTGTTTATTCATTTTTTTGTTTGTTTTTTTTTTCCACACATTTGTTTGGTTATTTATAATTTGTTTATTTATTATTTTGTGTATTTATGTGTTCTTTTATTGAGTTATTTAATTATTTAACTATTTGTTAGTGACATGATTATTTATTTAATTGATAGGATTATTTATTTATTTATTTGATCACGCAAATTAATTTTTTATTCGGCTTATTTATTTGATTATTTATTTATCTGCTCACTTGATCACTTATATATAACTATTTGACTATTTATTGATTTGATTATTTTTTTTATTTGATCAATTAATTGATTATTTGGCTTAGTTATTTGATTATTTATATATCTGATCACCTGTTCTATTTGTTTTCTTATAAATATTTTTTTAATTAGTGAGAAAGAATATGTAGAGTCTGATGTAATTTTCAATTTTTATATATTTGAAATTATGTTTTATATATAGATTCAATGGTCAAACATTAATAATGATAGCTGTGTATCAATGTTCAAAAATCAAATTTACTCTGCCATATATTTAATATTGATAATCATGAAATTTGATACTCATACGGAAAGTATCCACTAGTAATCATTACTACATCTTTGATATTTGTGTATATATCATATCAAACAAACTCCATTTGTTATTAATTAATACTACCAAAATATATTGGCTTTCTTCTTAGGCTGTGAGTTTTATTTACGCTTCTAACCCTCAACCATTTCCACGGTCTATATATTATTCTTTAACTTTCCATCGTCTTCCGTAAGTCAAAAAGTAACGCGCGAGAGAGATTTTGGTAGTTTATGTAAAATAATGGGAAATACATTAAGATCGTATTCAGAGAAGTCTTTGTTTCTCATTTTGATTTTCCAAACGCAAAGGTTTGTTTTCGTGATTTTATTTACACTTTCTTGCATCATAAGTTATTAATCTTTGAAGTTAATTATGATCCGCAAGCAATAATCAATCTTGTTTCCTCTTTAGAGATGAAAATCAATTCAGACGAAACGATAACCGTCGAGAAAGGCAGATAATTCCGGCTAATATTCGTAAGCATCAATCTCTCACTTAATTAGGGTTTTCTTCCTAAGATTAGGGTTAGGGTTTAAAGTTTTCTTCCTCAAGATTAGGGTTTAGAGTTTTCTTCTTCCAGATTAGGAAGTTAGGGTTTACGAATCTTTAGATTTTCCTCTTGTAGCATTAACGGTCGTGGCACGGAGAAGAGTCATTATCAGCCCCAACAACGTATGCATAATTATTCCCTTTTCCACCATTTATTTCCTTTTCAAATTATGCCCTAATATTTTCAAAATTGACATTTCACACCCCAAATTGTTGTAAATCAGGATCTCGTCCAAGTACTATATTGTCTCATGCCAGGTCCATTCATCAGATGATCTTCGTTGAATCAGGACACGGTTTCATCGATAATGCAATACTGACTCGTCGACCTGGAGAGCCACCTGCATTGCATTTAGTCTTCGTAAGTGTTTTTTTAATTAAATTAATCATTACTCAATATAAGATTAATTAAATTAAAGGAAAGATATAAAACAGGCTCGTCAGCAGATAGTTAATATACGTGGCATATTCCAGCCTAGAGATATTGTTGTTCCACATCATGTAATAGACACAACAGTTGGGAGGTTACCAGTTCCAAATGTTAGTGTAATTGGAGTCTCTCTTTCTGATATCGAAGGAGGAGAATATGTTGCTCATAATCTTACTACTTATGGTGATGTTGAGGTAGCATAACACTCTCTTTTTTTCCATTTCTTTGAAAGTCAAAGTCTTTGACTTGTGAGATTTCTAATGCTTGTTGAGGAAATTTGCAGTTAGAAGCTGTCTTTTATACGGGAGTTGGACCGATGTTTGAACAAGCTGTAGTAGATGGGCCGGAAGCAACGAATGCTATTAGATATATAGATTAGTTACTAATATATCGAAATATATGTTCATGAAAAAAATACTGTTTTGAGGAATTGAAATCGTGTTAGTAGTTATATAACGCATAGAATAATCGAAAAATCTTCTAGAACGGAGTGAAAACTTATTTCTGGGCGCAAAGGTGTTTGCTGTTATTATATACTCCATAAATTAGCATTTATAAGGAAACCGAAAAAAATAAACCAACACTAACCGTTCATATTTACAAACAAAGATTAGAAAACCGGATTAAACCATACCATTTGTTAAAATAATGAAAAAAAAAATCATAAGTTTCAATTATATTTAAGAAAATTCCAAAACTTTTAATAATAATATATGGTGTGATAATTTGACCGTTTTACTATAGAAACATCTGAAAAGAGAGATTTTACAGGTTAATAGATGATTTAGCAAAAGAAAAAAAAATTGAAAAAGAGGAATATTCTGTAACTCCTGAAGTTCAAGAGTATCTTTCTTTTTTGTTTTTTCTCTTACTTTAGGCCCAAATATAAAAACAGGCCCAAAGAAGTATAATTGGCCCAACGCAATTAACAATTAATCATTTCCGCAGTCTATATATATGTATATTATTCTTAAACTTTACACCAGTCTTTCGTAAGTCACAAGGTAACGCCAAAGAGAGAGAGAGAGATTTTGATAGTTTATGCAAAATAATGGGAAATACATTAAGATCGTATTCAGAGAGGTCTTTGTTTCTCATTTTGATTTTCAGAACGAACAGGTTCGTTTCTTGATTTTATATATACTTTCTTGCATCGTAAGTTATCGATCTTTGAAGTTAATTACGATCCGAAAGTAATAATCTTCTTTCCTCTTTAGAAATGTTTATCCATCGAGACGAAACGATAACCCTCCAGTAAGGCAGGCGATTCCGGCTGATACTCGTAAGCATTAATCTCTCAATTAATTAGGGTTTTCTTCCTCAAGATTAAGGTCTTAGGGTTTAGGGTTTTCTTCCTCAAAATTAGGGTTTTCTTCCTCAAAATTAGGACTTAGGGTTTAGAGTTTTCTTCCTCAAGATTAAGGCTCATGATTAGGGTTTTCTTCCTCAAGATTAGGGCTCATGATTTGGGGTTTTCTTCCCAAGATTAGTGCTCATGATTTAGGGTTTTCTTCCTTCGAGATTAGGGGCTTAGAGCTTTTTTCTTCCTCAAGAAGTCAAGATTTGGACAAAGTTTAGAGTTTTCTTCCTCAAAACTAGCGATTAAAGTTTACGAATCTTCACTTTTTCCTCTTGTAGCATTAACGGTGGTGGCACGGAGAAGGATGATTATCAGCGACAATAACGTATGCAAAAATATATCCTTTTCCTCCATTTATTTCCTTTTTAAATTATGCCCCTAATATTTTCAAAATTGACATTTCACACCCCAAATTGTTGTAAATCAGGATATCGTCCAAGTACTATTGTCTCATGCCAGGTCAACTCATCAGATGATCCTCGTTGTATCAGGACACGGCCACACCAATGACGCCACGCTAACTCGTCGACCTGGAGAGCCATCTGAATTGAAGTTAGTCACGGTAAGTGTTTTTTATTTTTGGGGATATTCAAATATAAGATTCATTAAATTAAAAGAAAGATATATATAAAACAGGCTCGTCGCGAGATTGTTAGTATGCGTGCTATAATCCAGCCTAGACCTATTGATGTTCCACCACATCATGCAATAAACTCCATTGGTGAGAGAATTCAATTTCCGAATATTAATATAGTCGCAGTCTCTCTTTTAAATGAAGAAAGAGAATATGTAGCTCATCGTCTTGTTAGTTCCGGCGAAGTTGAGGTAACATAATACTCATTTTCCATTTCATTGAAAGTCAAAGACTTTGACTTGGGAGATTACTAATGTTTAAGTAAATATTTGCAGTTAGAAGCTGTCTTTTTTACCGGAGTTGGACCGATGTTTGAACAAGTTCCAGTAGATGAGCCGGAAACATTAACAAATGCTATTAGATATATATAGATTAGTTACCAATATATGGAAATATATGTTCATGGAAAATAATGTTTTGAGGAATCAAAAAATAATGTTTTGAGGAATTGAAAAATAATGCTATTAGATATATGCAGTAGTTACCAAAATATATGTTCCTGAAATATAATGTTTTGAGAATTGAAAAATAATGTTCCATAAAAACAATAATGTTACCAAAATATATGCTCCTGAAATATAATGTTTTCAGAATTGAAAAATAATGTTCCATAAAAACAATAATAGAGGCAAGTATAATTGTCCCAACGTCTTATTACTAAACCAATATAAAACTCAAATTGGTTTTTGATACAAGATTTAAATCTTAAACCAACCTTAATCCTTGAAAGATTGAAGTATTTATTTGCAAAACCAGAAAACCGGATTAAACCATTATTGCTTCGCAGATTGAAGTAGTTTATTCGCAAAACCAGCGTAAACCAGATTAAACCATTAACGCTTTGCAGCTTGAAGTATTTATTCGCAAAACCAGAGAAAACCGGATTAAACCGTTAGTCCTTCGCAGATTGAAGTATTTATTCGCAAGCAATTAACGGTCAAATAGCAATGAACGGTCAAACTATTTGTGTATGTGTGCGCCTATAATATTCTCTCTCGAGAGAGATATGTGCATTAAGTATTTATTCGCAAGCAATTAACGGTCAAATAGCATTAAGCTCCTTTTCGCAAGAGAGAGATTCATAATGGGAAATACCTTTTCGCAAAACTCTCTCTTTCTTCTTTCAATCTTCTTCCCGCTCAGGTTTGTGTTCTTGATTTCACTTATGCTTTCTTGCTCTGCAAGTTATCAATCTTTGAAGTTAATTACTATTTTAAAGCCATAATACTGTTTCCTCCTCTGTAGTGATAATACTGTTTCTCTCTCTGTAGTTATCAATCTTTTTACCGTCGCCGTCTTGTATTTCTTGACCGTCGCTGTTTTTTCTCTTTACTGGAGCCGATCAAGAAACACA
>KE151861.1:35801-55924 GCA_000411095.1 Aethionema arabicum | reverse complement strand
CAACAAAATTATTAATCTAACTAAAAGTTTTTTATCTATTAAATTTAATAAAAAAATGCTTAAGCACGCTCTATTGGTGCTTAACCATTGGAGATGCTCTAACTATTTAGTTATTGGATTGGGGTTGTGATTAAAAAAAATTAAAATAATAATTAAAAATTAATTTAACAATTTTATACTAGATAGAGTTTTTTAAAATTATTTTTTTTATTCAAAAAGCACAACATTTGTAACACACCATTATATTTTAAATAATAGAAATTATAAAATATCAAAAACAATATGCTAAAAAATTTATTTTGTCAATATTCAGAAAATCTTTATTTTTAATTATTCTATATATATTACTCAACATATATATACCGAATCAGAGATTATTAATTCAATTTGAAAAAACAAAAACTTTCATATATTTATACCAATATTTTATGGTAAAGTCATGGTATTTTTACTTTTAAAATTTTAAGAGATTGAATATACTTTTTAATACATTGAATAATGAATATAAGCACATGGATACTTTTCTAAATAAAAGACATATATTGACATACAAATTGAAAACTAGTATCTAGCTATTTTGATTTATTTAACCTTAATTATTATAATGTTATAAATCTCTTCCAAGTCTATAACATTACTTCCATAATTATAATTTACTATATAATATACATAATTGCCTATATATATTGTATGCAAAGACAAATATAATATTTACAAAAAAAAATATATATAATATTTACAAACGGCCCAAAGATGAACCTAAAGCTAGTGATTTTGATATCGTTCTTGCTCTTTGTCCCATTTTTTTCTTCAGGTATAAATTAATTAAGAATTTTTTATTATTATTATTATATCAAAATTAACTTAAAAATAAATATTTTTATATTTTTGTTTTATAATTTCTACCTAAACAGCTATTTTAAAAATCATGTATATATTTGTCCATGTGTTGATTATTACTTCTTAATGCAATTTTGATGGATTTAAAAATGAGTATTCTTGAAGTTTCTCAATATAATATGTTTTGTTTTTGTGAAATAACTCTCAATAATGTTTAAGTATATACTTTATAGTTTATAGGTAAACCATATATATGTAAATTAAAAAATATATATATGTTAATTTATGATGTTTCTATACACCATCAGGGGCTGAAGAGACTTTGCATCTCGAAGAAAACCACTATGAGGTAATCAATTTGTGCATAACACTAATGTTTTTAATACATGTTAATTTATGATGTTTTTATAATAAAATTTTTAAGGTTTATATTCTTTTCTTTTATTGGTTTTTGGATACATGAAATATTTATGCCCTCTATTTTATAAGTGATATGTACCATTTAAATTAAATTATATTTTTCTTACAAATTTTATGGTATGTTAAATTAAGGGAAAATGGTAAATTAAACCACAAACTTTGTCGATTTGGTGAAAAAAACCATCAACTTTCAAAATGGATTTTTAAACCCCAAACTTTGATAATTGAGTGTTTTAAACTCCGAACTCTAATAACCAAGTTCTTTTAAACTGAGATCTCAAATATAAATTTGAAATTATAGTTTAATTAATCCAAATTTGAAATATATTTTTTTGTTAAAGTTTAAAACTATGGTTTAATTTTATATTCAAAGCTTAATTTTAATTTTAAAANATCAACTTTCAAAATGGATTTTTAAACCCCAAACTTTGATAATTGAGTGTTTTAAACTCCGAACTCTAATAACCAAGTTCTTTTAAACTGAGATCTCAAATATAAATTTGAAATT
This sequence comes from Aethionema arabicum, assembly GCA_000411095.1. Lineage (NCBI taxonomy): Eukaryota > Viridiplantae > Streptophyta > Magnoliopsida > Brassicales > Brassicaceae > Aethionema > Aethionema arabicum. Next base: position 54,156 of record KE151861.1, on the reverse strand, counting down.
ATAGTTTAATTAATCCAAATTTGAAATATATTTTTTTGTTAAAGTTTAAAACTATGGTTTAATTTTATATTCAAAGCTTAATTTTAATTTTAAAAATCTCGTAGGGTTTAAAAAACCCGGTTTTCAAAGTTCATGGTCTAAAAAACCATTTTTAAAGTTGAAGGTTTTTTTCACCAAATCGGCAAAGTTTGTGGTTTGTTTTACCATATTCCCTTAAATTAATAAAAGTAAATATTTTTAATTCCAAACCTTACATAAAAAACAAAATCCAAACCTAATTAAATTTTATCCATTTTGTGATTATAACATGCTACAACAATATATTGAATCTAATAAAAATAACCTCGTATATATTATTCAAATCTTTCAAGAAATTACGTTAATATGTCACTAAAAAATTATTATTTAAAATAATATTTTTCAATCATCATTTATATTTAACTATTTATATTAATTTGAAGGTTGGTAAGATAAACTATGGACCGGAGCGGGGCGGGATCGAGAGCGGGCATGTGCATGTGAATGGGTATGGACGCGTGCGGCAGTCACCCCCACAACCGATTAAGAAAGCTCCACCTCCTCCTCGCAACAACATAAATCTATAGATCAATGTTTTCTAAATTAAAATATCTTTTGTTTTCATATATCAATTTTAACAATATAATTTTTTTAATAAAAAATGCATATGGTCTCATATATGAATGGAAAAATAACTAAGAAAATGATATATCGTATTAACGATAAATGTCTAAAAAATTATATGTTATTATCGTCGATCGATGTTAAATTAATATTTTATTTATCGAAATAATTAGTTTAATTATTAATTAATAAAAAGTGATCAGATATAACTGTGACGAATTAATATCCACGATATTAAATTTTCAATTTCATCATCAAATTTTACTGTAAGATATATATATTTTATAGTGAACCCAATTCGTAGTATCTAATTTTGTTAACGTTGGTCTATGTTAATCTCGCCACTAAGTTATCGACTTTGTATAATGTTGTGGACATTACTTCCCCATATTTGAAAAATTTAGAATTTAATTTGCCTATATTTTACAATTGAAAACTAAATTAATTTTTGGATAAATGAAATGTTAATTTAATATAATAATATGATACTTTCTCCATTTTTTAAATAAGGTGTTTTGGTAATATACATAATCACATATTAATAAACCAATTAAAATGACAAACATAATCTTACAATAACAAAAAAAATATATATATAATTTTTTGTGATAAGATAATTTTTAATGCATTACAACCCTTAAACTTCTAATAATTTGAAATAATAAAAATTTACAAAACAAATTCTTTATAATAATTTTTTTAGTTTTTATATCTTATGTTATTAAAAGTAATGGCGTTGTTAGTAGGAATATTAGCTAGTAATTAAAAATATTATGTGTTTTGAATCTAAGTAAAATTGGTAAAAAAATATTTATAGATTCAAAATTAATATCAACCATATGTATTATATATATTGTTGGGTTAGTGGTGAGTTTCACTGGTCTCTGCCCTTGATAACACACTTCAATTTCATTTTGTTGCAATATGTAACTATTTGGTTATTGGATAGTGTTTGTAAAAAAAAATATATAATAATAATTAAAAATTAATTTAACAATTTTATATTAGATAGATTTTTTTTAATTGATTTTTTTATTCAAAAGGCACAACATTTGTAACACCATTACATTTTCAATAATAGCTATTATAAAATATCAAAAAAAATCTATAAACTTATTTTTTCAATATTCAGAAAATCTTTTTCTTGTAATTATTCTATATATATATTAATTAATAAAGATACATCAACACTTTTTTAGTTACTGTTTTGGAAATATATAATATATTGTTCAATATATAACAAACCAGAGATTATTTATTCAATTTGAAAAAAACAAAAAATTTCATATATTTATACCAATATTATGGTAAAGTCATGATATTTTACTTTTAAAATTTTAAGAAATTGAATATAATTCTTTATACATTGAATAATTAATATAAACACATGGATACTTTTCCTAAAAAAAGGACATAATTATTAATATACATATTGAAAACTATTACTTATCTACTTTGATTTATGTAACTATAATTAGTATATGTTATAAATATTTTCTAAGTGTTTAGCATTACTTCCATATTTAAAATTTACTATATAATGTACACAATTGCCTATATATATATATATATTGTATGCAAAGAGAAATATAATATTTACAAACTGACCAAAGATGAATCTAAAGCTAGTGATTTTGATATCGTTCTTGCTCTTTGTCCCATTTTTCTCTTCAGGTATAAATTAATTAACAATAATTTTTAAATATTATATCAAAAACTTAAAACAAATATTTTTATTTGCGCTTGATTTTAATTTTTTTTTTCTTTTCTAAACAGATATTTTAATGCAATTTTGATGGATTTAAACATAATCAGTGTTTTACTTCTTACTGCAATTTTGAAGAATTTTGATGCAATTTTGAAGGATTTTGATACAATTTTGATGGATTTAAACATAATCAGAGTTTTACTTCTTAATGCAATTTTGATGGATTTAAATATAATTATTCTTGAAGCTTCTCAATATAATATGTTTTTTTTTGTTAAATAACTTATAAATAATGTTAAAGTACATAATTTATAGGTAAACCATATATATGTTAATAAAAAAAATAATCAGAGTTTTACTTCTTAATGCTGTTATATTACTTCTTAATTAACATTATTTATAGGTAAACTCTGATTATGTTTAATATATCTATATATATACATGTTAATTAATGATGTTTTTATACACCATCAGCATCTGGGGCCGAAGAGACTTGGCATCTCGAAGAAAACCACTATGAGGTAATCAATTTGTGCATAACACTAATATTTTTATAATAAAAAATTGAAGGTGTATATTCTTTTTTGGATACAGAAAATATTTAAACCCTCTATTTTATAAGTGATATGTACAATTTAAATTAATTCTTACAAATTTTATGCTATTTAAAATAAGTATATATTTTGAATTCCAAACCTTACGTGAAAAAAAAAATCCAAACCTAATTAAATTTTATCATGATTATAACCGGCTATAATTATATATTGAATATAATAGAAATAATTTTTCTTATATATTATTTGGATTTTTTAAATTACCTTAATATGTCATTAGACAATTATTATTTAAAATAATATTTTTGAATCCTCATTTATATTTAACCGTTTATAATAATTTGAAGGTAAACTATGCACCGGCGCCCAGCGGAATCGGAGGCGGGCATGGACATGGACATGGGCATGGACATGGACATGGGCATGGACATGGACATGGACATGGACATGGACATGGACATGGGCATGGGCATGGGCATGGGTCAATTCAAGGACCAAATCCTCCATCTCCTCAACCTCCTCTTAAGAACAAAATAAATCAATAGATCAATATTTTCTAAATTGAAGTTTTTTTGTCTTCATAAATCAAGTTTAATAATAAGAATAATTTTTTTTTGATAAGTGCATTATTGTCTCATATATTAATGGAAAAATAACTAAAAAAATGCTACTGTTAAATAAATGCATATTATCTCGGATTAACGAGAAATGTCAAAAAAAATCACATATTATTATCGGCGATCGATGTTAAATTAATATTTTATTTATTGTAATAATTAATTTGATTTCAAATTTCATTATCAAATTGCATCGTAAGATATATATATCTTAAAATGAACCTTACTCATGCTATCTAATTTTGTTTTTGTTTATGTTTATAAAAAATTAAAGTTTGTTCTTTTTGAACCTAAATTTCAATATTTTGGGCTATAATATATAAACAATTAATTACCAATTTGACGTCAAATTCAATTTTTACTATATTTGATTTGTTCAATTTTTGTTTAAAATTTGTATTTTTTACTAATTTTTATTCTACCATATGAAATAGTTTAGAATCTATCAATACATATATAGATTTTTGACTATAAATTAAAACCAACATGATTTAAAATAGTTTAAAATTTTTTTTTTTTAAGAATCTCATTTAAAGTTCTACCATTAGAAGGAAATAAAAGTAATTTTTTTAAAGTAGATTTTTAATTCTAAAATTTTCAAAATTTATATTAAAATATCTTTCCCTCCTTTCCCTTTGATATTTCCCGCCTAGCCAAAATGAGAATCGCAGAGATCACGACGCCGGAGCTCCGTCTGCTTAACAGAGAAAAAGAGTCTCAATCTCACCATTCTCTTCTTTCCGAGATCGAACTTTATATCCACCAATCTGAAGGTATCTCTAAGGATCAGCCGCTATCCGAAGCTCTCCATACTTCTCTCAGGCAAACCTTGAATCGGCTTAGTCATCTCGTTCCTTTTCCGGATAACTCCTTCAAGCTCGCCATATGGAAGCTCAGCTTCCGTCTTTGGAACGCTTGTGTTGATCTATGCAATGCTGCAACTCTTCAGTCCTCTTCGCGATCGGCCGTGAGCATTGCAAATCTTAGACATATTGCTGCTGATATGCTCTTTCTTGCTAGGGATGTCACAGGGGTCCCATCTCCCGCCATCAAGTGCTCACTCTTCTTCCATCGGACAGGTCTCGTATGGCACAGTCTCAAAAACTTCGATCTCGCTTCCAATTGCTTCGAGCGAGCTACTGAAGTCGTCTCGAAAATTGATATCGGGAAAATATCTGATGTCGGGGAGAGGAATCTGTTTCTGGATCTAAATATAGCGCGATCTCGAACAGCTTGGGAACTTTCTGACCGAAATTTGGCTGTAACTTTGCTCAATCGGGCGAAAAATATGCTGTTTGGGTCACCAGATCATTACAAGTCGCTCTCAAATCAATTCCTCGCGTTTGGTAAAAGCTCCTTGTCTAGAGATGGGGATTTGTGCAGTCTAAACGATGCTTTAAGGCTCATGAATGAGGCCCTAGATCTCTGTGAGATGGGACTTGATACTGCTAAAACTCGGGAATACATCATGGAGTTCACGGGAATGAGAGCTAAAACTCTCCGTTTCATATCAGCGGTTCATTTGCAAAAGGGAGAATACGAGAGTGTGATCAAATGCGTCAAAGTTCTCAGGAACGGAGCCAGTCATGGAGCAGATCAGCACGCTTCATTACCTGTACTGGCGATGAAGGCTTGGTTAGGACTTGGCAAGCATAGCGAGGCAGAAAAGGAGCTGAGGGGTATGGTTGGAAACAAGGACATTCCAGAGGCAGTGTGGGAATCTGCGGTGGAAGCATATTTTGACGCGGTGGGGACAGTTGGAGCAGAAACCGCAAAGGGTGTGTTCTTAGGTTTGCTGGGACGGTGTCACATCAGTGCAAAAGCTGCGCTNTGGAGCAGAAACCGCAAAGGGTGTGTTCTTAGGTTTGCTGGGACGGTGTCACATCAGTGCAAAAGCTGCGCTTAGAGTGGTCCATCGGGTCCTTGGTGATAGTAGTGGAAGAGATGATGGTTCGCGAGTTAGGACGAATGTAGTGGCTCAGCTCGTATCTGACGAGAGGGTCGTTTCCCTCTTTGCTGGTGAAGCAGTAACTAAGGAGAGGAAAGCAATACATGCTGTTCTGTGGAACAGGTATGTTTTCTCCATTCATGTGCGATGATACTATAGCGTTTCTCTTTGTATCAATTGTATAGCATAGTGATAAAACTTGGCCACTACAATTATTTGATTTCCTATGATCTGGTTTTTCTGAGACTCTGAGTGAAAGCCCCAAGGAGAGATCTAATATGGGCGCTTCTGCTATTTACAGTGCATCTGATCATTTCTGTGCTAAAGATTATGAGACCAGCGCAGAGATGTTTGAGAAATCGATGCTCTATATTCCACATGACACCGAAAATAGAGTTTTTAGGGCCAAAGGATTCAGGGTTTTGTGTCTTTGTTATCTCGGGCTCACTCAGCTAGATCGAGCTCTTGAATACATAGAAGAAGCTGAAAAGGTACATATATCGCTGGAAGTTCCATCTCCTCTTCTCCTAGTTGGATCTTTCAACTTTGAATTGCTAACTAGTTTGTCTGTCTCTGTCTCTGTCTCTGCAGCTTGGACCCAATACTGCTTGCTCTTTTCTCAAGGTAACTGTTATGGAAAACCTTAAGCTTTCTGGAGATTGTTTTGACAAGTTATTAAGCAACTTCAATTTTGATTTGGATTCATATGCAGTTCAAGATATACCTGCAAAAGAAGGATCACAGTCACGCCATATCTCAGATAGACGCTATGACATCTTGCCTTGATTTTTCTCCAGATTTTCTGTCCCTTTCAGCTCATGAAGCTATTTCTTGCCAAGCCCTTCCAGTTGCTGTCGCTTCTCTTTCCAAGCTTCTCAGTTTCTACATATCGGGAAAAACCATGCCAACAACAGAGGTCGTCGTGTTTCGTACCTTAGTCACTATACTAACTCAAGACTTTAGCAGCGAAACCGAATCCCAAGCCCTGAAATTTATGTTGCAAGCTCACAACCGGGCATCTAACCTAGGAACAGAGTGTTTCTTTGGATCAGGAGATACTGGAAAACGAGAACAAAACTGGTTCGCTGTCACTTCCTGGAATCTTGGTTCAAGATGTGGGAACACAAACAAGTATGAGCTCTGCAGTGAGTTTTTCAAATTAGCATCCGAATTTTACGTCTTTATGGATACTAGTGACTCTGCTGGAGAAACTAGAATGATGAACTGCAGATCACTTATATTAACTGTAACCGCTTTGATTGCATTGGAGAAGCATAACAAGACCATGTTGTCTGAAACCCAAGTTAAACTTGCTGCCGAATTGCTCGTTAGAGCAGGAAAGGTACAATTTCTTGGTTTAAGTTTAGCACATGATTGCACCATTACTAATATTCCGTTAAATAAATGCAGATTATGTCTTCGCTCTCAGATGGTAAAGATTGTATCATGGAGCCAGAACTCATCTTCATGTACACGTTAAATGCTTACGACATACACGGAAGGCTTAATAATTCATCAATCCAGCTACTTGTGGTAAAGACATTTGCTAGTTCAAAGTCTTGTAACTACAACTATCTTCTCCAACTTGGGATTTTTGCTTCTCAAAGTCCTAGATCCAATACAGAAGTCTCAACGTTTGCTCTAAACGAATGCTTATCTGCTCTTATCGCATCTAATTCATCGGATTACGCAACCATAGCTCTCATAATCAGGAAACTTGTTACAATATCCAGCATCCACAAAGGAGAAACAGAGGATGAAGCAATTCGAAATATGTATAAACAAGCATATAGAATCATGGTGGGTTTAAAGGAAGGAGAATACCCAAGTGAAGAAGGGAAATGGCTTGCGATGACAGCTTGGAACAGAGCAGCTTTGCCGGTGAAGTTAGGAGAGTTTGAGAATGCTAAAAAATGGTTAAGTATGGGATTGGAAATAGCTGAGAAAGTTTCAGGAATGGTTACTTATAGAGCTTTTATGGAGGATTACATTGCTGGTTTACAGAGCAAAGTTTCATCTTCGGTTGCAGAGAGGAGTTCGTAGGTAAGTATTTTTTACTTTCTTTTTTCTTATATCTATATTTAGCTATAAAAAGTGGGTTTCGTGAGTTAATCAATAATGCATATAATATGGGGGAAAAAACCCAAACCTAACGATCTTAATTGAACCAAACCGAAAATTGCGGTTGAGTTTAGGGTTGGATTTTGATAAAAAAATCAAAAGAATTTCATTTTTTAAACTTTTTGGATTCGGTTTAGTTTAGTTTTAAATCGAATTCAAATAATAATAAAAAAATAATTTTTTAATATTATTTTATGGGAGATTGTCATAGATCAACTTTTCAACATAATAACTAGACTATCAATATCATATGATATTTTTTTATTCTTAAAATATCATTTTTTAAAAAAAAACCGTAAAAGTTGAAAATAACTACCAAAATATCGATGACAAAAAAAAACTACCAAAATATCATTAATAAAATTATTTTTGTATTTCTTTATTTTATATTTAATTATGCTAATACCTAAATTGCCTGTCCTTTATCATTTCACCATCTTCATCGTCATTAACTGTTGTAAAGAAATAGACGAATTTTTTTTTACGATAAATTGAAAATTAAATTAATTTTTACGATAAATAAAATAATATGAGACTTTTGTTTTTGTTGTCATTTTCCCGGATATAAATTAACAAAATACATTTGAGGAGAAAAAAAAAATTAACAGAATACACAAACCACTATTAGTTCTTACACTCTTCTTACCAAAAATTACAACAACAAAATCTAACTTAGTTTTTGTCATAGAATACATTCAACTTTTGTGTCATCACATAACATTATAATTTTTTATGTGAATTCCTCCTTTATATAACCAGGACCAGGTTTGAACGGATCAGATTCAATATACGCATCTGGACGATCAAATCCAAGATCATTAACTCTGTTACTTAAAGCATGTAAGATAGCTTTTTTACTACCTCCATATTCATCTCTGTTTTTGTCTACATACTCTGTTGCTTCTGCTGCAACACTATTGACGAAATCGAAACGATTCTCTTCACTTAAGAGTAATCTCTCTATGTCCATTGTCATCACTTTCCCAACTTCTCTTATTTTCCTCACTTGTTCTTCCACAAATGGTACTCTTTGCATTTTGTAACGTAACATGTCGTCTTTCTTCGTCTGTAAACAAAAAAAAACAAGAGATTTAAAAATAGAATTGAGCTATAAACGTTTCATCTTTGGCTTTGATTCATGGGATTAGTGTTAGGAGACTAATACTAATATATAAGCTACATGATTCAATCCATACATAGCCAGAAGCCACATGGGTTTTGACATGGTATTAGAGTCCAAGAAGGCCAAAAATGTATAAGCAATGCTAAAAAAAAAAGTGAAATTTGGTTTGAAATGAATGAACAAAACGTGTTAGTATCACACACACAACATATGTCTACGCATTCTCACACTCTTGGCTATAATAGCAGATGGAACAAAGGATCAACGACCATGAACTTGATACTATTTAAACAAAGAAGCTTATATAGTTTATATGATAACATGTGCTGTGAAATTGATGCTATCAAAACAAAGAAACTCATATAGTTTATAGGATATCATGTGCTGTGAAATTGATGCTATCAAAACAGAGAAACTCATATAGTGTATATGATAACATGTGCTGTGAAATTGATGCTATCAAAACAAAGAAACTCATATAGTTTTATATGATACAATGTGATGTGAATAACAAGATCCTGAGGATTGTGATAATGGATATTGTATGACTATTATAGATAGATGGCCCAAATAGTAGTAAAAACCTTGATCCTTTTATGTTCAAAGACCCATGAAACATGAAATTTTGTGTGTTAAAAGCTAATTCAAGAACAAGAAGAAGGAGAGTAAACTAGAGTAATGCTTCTTCTGTGTTTCTAAAACTGTAGATTATGTTAGGAATGTCTCTAAGTTAGAATAAGTAAGCGCTAAACCTAGAGATTGATTCACACAAACAATAGTTACCAAACATTGAACTTGATTTGAGCAAAATCTTAAAGGTGAATCGAAATATTAACAAACATTTTCGGGACTAACCAATTTCCTCCTCCGCCAGATCCGGCGTCCATTATCATCTCTTTGAATCCCGCAAGAAACCTGCAAATTCAACCAAAATCAACTAAGTTATTCTCGGACCAAAAAATCCCCAAAATCGAATTTATATAGCAAATCAACCAACTAAACCTGTAGCGAGAATGTGGAGGTCGTAGCTCGAGATTTCCAGCTTCTCGCATCAGCAATCTGACTCTACAAAATCGAAGTACATATAAAACCGTAAATAACATTCGAAAGAAACTGAGATAACCAAATCAACCAATCAAATCGAAATCGAGTACTGCAGTAAAAGACGTTTCGGAGCACAATTTCTATTGAATCGTTAAAAGGAAGGAATCAGCGAAAAATGGAGAGATTTACAGGCAAAATTGAAGAGGCAGAAGAGCAAGTAAAGGAAGCCATGGCTACAGCTAACAGCAGATAGATAGAACCGGATCTATATTTATACTTAGACTTTCCGGTACAATTTTCCCCATTTCGGTTATCGATCCCTAATTTTTCTCGGTTTAATTGTTTTTTTTGAAATATTAGTTAGTGGGTACCCTCTAAACATAACAATATAAGTATATATTATACATAGACATTACGAAATGGACCTCCTCACCTTTATATAGTTGACGACCAAATTCTTCCTATCACCGGAAAATATGGTTAGTCGGAATCTAGTGTTGAAATGTTTTATGATTTTAGCTATCTTCGTAATTGCGCAAGCCCAAAGCAACCGTAAACTTCTCGACTTTGAAGCCGTTAAGGTACGATCATCATCTTTGGTGTATTTTGATGAATCATTTGTTTCTTCTTATCACCGTTCACTTGGTGCTACTTTTTACAAGAGATCACCACCACCGCCACCGTTAAAACAAGATTCTAAACCGGATTTAGAACCGGAATCACGGATCTAACACTTGTGTCCGGTTCGGTCCTGGGGCCGAGAGGACTCGGGAGGTATCGCAATGTTATAAGGCTTGGACCGATTTTATGTCGTGTTTTTTTCACTACGTTTTTTCATGCTAACATTTCTATTTGATATTCAAAAAAAAAAAAAAATACATTGAAGGAGTTCCGATCCATTGAGTTTGTAATTTTCTGGGTCCGGAATTAGTCTTTATATGCCATTATCGAATAATGTAACATGATTTCATTTGTTTCCCATTTGTTTGAATTCTAAATCTCAAAATTGTTAGAATCAAAATATAAGAATAAGTTTGTGAAAACAATGTATTTTTTTTTTTTTGCACATATTCATATGCTACAAATTTTTTTTATTTTTGATTTATGAATTTAAAATTTCCAGAAAGAAAAAAAAAATAAAGATTTGGACTCAAATATGGATAGCAAATACTCAAAATAAAATGTACCATTATATCATGAAGCTTTCGGGCAAATTTACGAAATTAAACCTAATAAAACATAGCTGGATTGTTAGGGTTTAAATTTGAAGAAATAAACCAAAATAAAATCCTTAATTTGTTAATAAATATAAGTTTAATATCTGTTTATTGAATTTAGATGCAAGTTTTAATCACTTCATTTTGTTCTGTAATTATAATATTTTAATCTACCTAGTACATTAAATCTGGCAGATCATGGACCCATAATACGCTAATACCTAATGTTATTTTAATTTTCTCAGGTTGGTTTAATTGAAAAATTGATTTTCATTTACACTTTATAATAACCACAGTAATAAAAAAAATTCACAGATCCATGAATGAATTACACAACAGCTGAACAGCAGCAAATGACATATATTGATTGAAATTAAGTGCCATAAAATTCTCATACTAAACCGGAATGTATTTCCCGGTTAAGTACCCAACCCGGTTTAGTTAATAAACCGGATTTTGTGTATATAATCAGTATTCGTCAAGGTAAGTGTAGAGAGTGTCGTCTTTCTTAGTTTTACGTCGACTAAGTAACGCCTTCAGTAACCGTTTGCTCTTACTTGGTTGTTGCTCTGTTTCCTTCTGCTGTTCTTTCTCAAACGCAACTCGAACCGATGCAGATCTTTTCGGTTCCGATGGATACTGCAAAAACTTCAAAGAATTAAATAATAAAACACAAAAATTTCCATTCATATATGTTAAAATTTCAGATCAAAAATGTAATTGCAATAGGTTTTGAGTTCAAAATCCATGACTTCATATAGTATCATGAGTAATCCATAAGAAGAACAGAGTTTTTTAGTACAAGATACAATGAAAACAAAATTCATGAGAAAAATGTGGTTAGACCAACATTCCTTAATATATTTATATATACTAAAAACATAAATTTTACCTCAATTTTGAAATATTAAAAATTATTTTTTCTTATATTTTATTTTCTTTTAAATTGATATATTAAAATTTTCAATATAAATCCAGCAAAATCAATAGAAATCTTATAAGAGTAATATAATATAAAATATATTATACTAGAATCATCTCTAAACTCACGTTTTTTTTCCAATAATTATTTTCTAAAATTCAGAATTTTCTTTAAATATAAAAAATTTTAAATTTCCTATATTTGAGATAATACATATTTTAAACATTATTATATGAGGATTTGCAAAAAATACAATTTTCACAGGTGTATATACAAAATCTAAGGACAATAGTATTTTTTTGTATGTACTGATGAATTTGTGTATTGTTGCAAATTATCCATAAAAAGTGTATTTTTGAAAATTCCCCTTATTATATGTGTTCATACATTAGAAAAAGCCTAATATATTTTTACTTTTGTAGTGTATATTTATTTTAACGTATTAAAAAAAAAAAATAATAGCTTAGTGAGCATTTGAAATGATGTCATGTATCCAAAGCTTACCCGTTTAGGAGTTACGGCTCTGCTCTTGACCGGGGTCACCGGCCGGCTAACCGAAGACGGTCGTACAGCAACCGAACCTGATCTTAGAAGTGGAAACCGATGAGGCGATACCGATCGCTTATCTAGTAACCAAAAAGAATCAGTTTTTAGTTCATGAAACATAAACTAAGATGTTTTCAGACAAATGCTGTTTCTACCTTGCTCTCTCTTAGGCGCCATGGATATCGAACTGATCGAAAACGTTGCTGATCGTTGCGGTTTTCGCGTGCTCGGAGATTGAGATATCGGTTTTCTACAACACAAATGAACAAAAAGAAGTCGTTATTGATCAATGTTCTTTGATCTTAAACCATCTCCAATGGTGTTCCTCAAACAAAAATTTCAAAAAATGAAAGTTTTGTTTACCATGAAGCTTTGTAACATTATAATTTAAACACTACCGTAACATTGGCCATTAAGTTATAATTAACAAAAACGATTATAGTAAATTCAATCCTCAACTTTGTACCCCAAATTTCAAAATTGTTAATTGAACCCCGGTTTAGAGCCAGTTAGTTGTTAATTTTTGGTTTAGCTCAATTTAGAGTTAAATTGATGGGTAATTAAGTGTTTAATGGATGGTTTAGGATATAAATTCGAGTTTAATTTTGAATTTATGGTTGGTTTATTTGGTTTAAAATCGGTTTATAGTTTAATTATGGTATAGCTAGGAGTTAAATTAAGTGTTTTTGGTCCATTAGAACACAATTTTTCAAATTTTTCTTCAAATTTGAAGAGATTTTTGAAGAATGAGAGACCATTAGAGATGTCTTTACAGCTTTTTTTTCATTATATCTACTTACTTAATAGAAGGCGGAGGTGTGTCTCGAATCGTTGCGCGAACAGCTAACAACAAGAAAACAGATCAAAAACAAGAATTGGGTTACAAAAAAGTTTAAATCTTGATCAAGTTAGATTCAAAAAGAGATCAAATTTGAAGTTTGTAAACATACCATTCTTGAACTGACTCCAATCATCTTGATCATCTAAACTATTTCCAACGTTCTTGAACTTTGCTAAGTTGTTACCAGTCATGATTTCACCAGCTGATTAGTAAAATAAATTATGTAAGTTAATTCTAATCTGAAGTTAACAAATTTCTTGATCTAAAGGTTGAAACTTTACCTGGCAAAATGTATCTTTTATGAAATTTCGGAGTTTCGATTACTAATGATTGCTGCGATCGACCTTCATGATCCATATACTCTTGACACATTCGTAGCCTCTGAGATAAAAACACCACAAAAATTTAGTAATCAACACAAGAATTCTATAGAAACATAAGCAACAATCTTAAAGAAACAAGATTTGAAAGGATGAAACTTGTTCGATGCAGGAGACTCGTAGTTCAGTTCCTGCAACTTCATCGACTTTTTCATCAACAAAGTCATTAACTTTATAAGTAACAGATCCTAAATGATCAACTGTATTCACCAAAGCCTTTATCGCATAATCTTTAAGTGTCTCAACAACTCTGCAATTACAAGAATCGATCTGAAAAACGTTAACTAGATGCATTTGAGGAAGAATTGTGAGTAGTTTAAACTCACTTACATCTGTTTTTGTTCATCTTTAGTGTAAGATAGTTCGAAATACTCAGCTGCTGAATACAATTGTGTTCTCAAATTCTTCAAATCCTGAAACAAACATCATCAAATTTAAAGCCAGAAGAAGCAATAGAGAGCCATAAGGTTAAAGATCAAAGCAATGTCTAGTCTTGTGATATCAAAGTTAGTATGAAATTGAGAAGTGTTAGAACACTAGAGCGTGCATTTGCGCTGCCAGAGAGCGTATCGAGGATTCGGATATGTACTAATGAGCTAATTTATAGAGCAAAAGCTTCAGACTTAAGAAATGGTTACAAGCAAATAAGTAAGACCCATCAAGATTATTTCAATTTTGAGATTCAGAAATCTACCTTGAGACTATCAGAGAAGAGCAAGCTTTGTTGCATAGAAAGCTCGTCGTAATTCGATGCTTCTCGATGTGCAGGCATTGTAGCCGCTGCACTCATTTAGATTCAAAGATTTTAACAATGGAATCTCAAATCTTCTTCTCCTTCTCTAACTACAGTCAAAAACAGAACAAAAGAAGAAAAAGTTCAGTCTTTAGATCTGAATTCATTCATGAACACTTGAAACACACACATTTTTATCATAACATATGAACATAAACAAAGAAAACTGATTCAAAATTCACATTAACAGCTAAATGTTCTTCAAATGAAAGCAAAATTTCGTGTTTTCGAGGTCTAGTTAGTGTAAATTGATCTAAAAACTAAGGAATTCTCAAGACCTAGAGAAGTGGCTTGATTACAAATCTTGAAATTTGAACATTTTTATAGTGTTTTTTAAAGAGATCTTATGATTCTGTGAATGAATAAGTTAAGAGCAAGAAGCTAAACTAATCTAATAAAGAATAAGAAACAGACAAGAAGAAGAATCCACAGCTATAAAGCAATACAAAAGTTTAACATGAAAAACAAAATCAGATTTTTGTCTGAATCTTAAACAATACTATACAAATCTAATTAAAAAATCAAAGAAAATTAGAATTTTTAACCAACCCAGATCAATTTTAGAATGGTTTGTCTCATTTAAAATAGGATTGCACATAAAAACGGTAATTTCTCAAATTTCTTTAATTTATGAACAAACACAGAAACCCAGTCCAAGTTATTTAGTAAACCCTAAAAATGGAATTGTAACCAAAACAAGTAATTCCAATGTTCTGGGTAATCAATCATTAACCCTAAAAAACCCTAAATCAAAAACATTGAAAAGTTTTAACCTTTTTCTATCATATGAACCGAGTTGGTTAAACCCAATTCAAAATCATAGATTCCACCCACAAAACAAATGATTTTTCCCAGTAAAAAAAGGAACCCAATCGTCCAAAAGCTCAAGCTTTAAACAGAATTCAGCTGAATCTTCAGAACAAGAAGAAAGAAATAATAATTAACCTGAGATTGTTTCTGTACCGCTTTTGATGGGAAGAAGAGAGTAAAATTGTGTGAAGAGAGTAACAATGGAGGATTTAAAGTGTTGAAAATTCGAGTTAAAAATCGAAAGAGGAATGCGTAAGGAAGAGGATAGTGAATTTGGGGGGAGATTTAAAGGAAGAAAGTGATGAATTTGGTAATAGAGAAACCTGAATTCCACTCACTTGACTTACCCACTTTTGTCCCCTTCATTTCCGGAGAAACGTTCGCTCTTTTTTATCTTCTATCGTTTTCTTTAATCAGAAAAATCAAATAAATAATTAAAACCTAAATAAATCTATATTTTTCTTCGGCTAATATATAATTTTTCTTGGGTCGGAGAAAATAATTTTTTTTTTTCAAAAAAAAAAGAAATTATATTTCATGACTCAAAAACATATTTTATTTTGGCTCATAACTCATGTTTTTTGAATATTCTAATTCAGTCCAAAGTTATTTGATTTGGCGAAAATACCCTTATAATAAAAATAAAAAAATTAATAATCAAAAAGTAATTGATTAAAATTTGGACGATTTTGCCCCAAAATCTCACGAACCCTAACTTCGTCAAAATCTCTCTTCCAAAATCTCTCGTGTCGGAATTCCAAATTTGTCAATTTTGGGGACTCTAATCTTAGTTTGAAGATGGGTGGTAGTGGGAATCTTGTCGGTGTTCGTCGATCGCTTTTTTTCTCAACGTCGTTATTCTTCTTCTTCCAATAATCACGATCAAGTACATATGAAGAATGGCAAGTGTTCAAGGAGATTCTTTGTAAGCCATTGCCTACTACTTTTCGAGTCAATTTCAAATATGTTTATTCTCGAGTCTTCTTACTTACAATCTTGGAATCATTCAATTAAGTATTGATTTATGTGATGTTTATAATTCTTAGTGGCCAATTTTGTGAAGAGATTCAATGGAAATTAGAGAATGATTTCATGAAATCTCTTCAAACTGAGGTGAATCAATGGAATATTCTTGTTTCAATTTGATTTTGGGACGTTGTTTTGGTTCGTAGGTGGTTATAACATATGGTTTGTGAATCTTCTTCCAATGGTACCTGTTCTTGATGAGTCTTCTGCTCCTAAACCTTGTGTTTCGTTTGATACCCAAAACTAGTTTTATTAGATTACTCATATGTTGTTGCTGATGAGTACAAGAATGTGAAATTGGATGGTCTTATTAAAGCTAAGCTTGATCTTATTGAAGCCACCAAATCAGAATCATAACTTTAAAGTTTGTTTTCGTTACAAGATTAGATTCTTAGGAGTTAGGTTCTGCTTGTGATGTGTATGTGCAATGGCTTTGAGTTCTGTACTATTCATTTTTGTTAACTTAGGATCTGTCAGAAGTCATTTATGCATATGTCCTGCCATACTTATCTCTTATATAATCTTTGTTTCAAGACCAATGAAGCATGTGGTAGAGACCTCAAGCCTGCTAGTGAAAGTTTATGCCGTCTGAATATGTCCTTATTCCTTTTGTTCTTATTGAATTTCTAGATTTAGCAACTATTTTTAGATGTAACAACGTGTCTGTTTCCGCCTTTTTTTGTCTAGCTACCGATATACTTTGTAGTCTCTCTCGGATGCTATGGTTTATTAATGGTTGGAATTGGACTAATGCAGTTCCCTACTTGTCCTCAAGAAGCAGTTCTCTTGCAGCATGTATTTTCTCTGTTGTGTTCATTCACTTATAGCTCTTATGCTTATTGTTGCTTATGTATTTATCCGTTCAATGTATTTGCTTACTTTCCAGGATATTGCAGAGGCAAAAGACTTCCTAAGCGCGAAAGGAATTGATATTGGACTGGAATGATATACTTTTAGACTCCATTAAAGCTTAGATGCACAAATTATTGTTCTTTCTCTTTGTAATTCAAAGCTTTTGTTACACTTTTTTGAATATCTTGAAACTTAAAAGTCTAAGATCAATCAATGTGCATTTTGTTGCTTGATATAGACTTTTAAATTACTGAAAATGAAAAAAAAAATAACATTGATTTTAGTCTGTGATTTTGATATTTAATTAAATTATTAATGATATATAATTGAAGTATAAAGATTAAAGAACATGTTAATTGTTTAGTTTAGTCTTAGCTTTGAGAGAGAGAGCCTTTCTCTTTTTCATGCCAACTTGCAATATTTTGTTTTTGGTATTTATGTGAAGTAGCTTTACAAAATTCATTAAATGCAAATTAATATGGTCATTTTGAAACAAGATGAAATTAAGCATTTATATATATATATATATACTCTATTTTGTGAACTCTTTTTCATGAAATTCTGAAAAAGAAAGTTGATCGTATAGTTTGGCTTTATAAAGTTTTACAAAATGCCTAATGAAAATGAAATAGAACAACATAAGGTAGAAACCTAGACGAACGTAGACAATAAAGGTAGTGCTATATTAGAGAACTTAGACTAAAATTTGTGAACTTAGAGTAAATGTCTAGTCACGGTTTGTCTAAGTAGACTAAAATATTTAGTCTAGGTTTGTCTAAGTAGACTAAAATATTTAGTCTAGGTTTGTTTAAGTAGACTAAAATATTTAGTCTAGATTTGTTTAAGTAGACGAAAAATCTACCAAATGTCATATTTTATTCATTTAATTGATATACTTTTGCGTTAGTGTTATAGTAGACTAATGATAATTCAAACGCATAAAGTTACAGCACTAAGAAAACATTCGGCTAACTTATACATTTTAATTTGTTTATCATTAAACCAAAACATTCCATTTTTTCTTTTGAAAAAACTATATTTTTGTATGTATATATCTACATTAAATATACGGATATGGTTTTTATTTTTATTTTTCCACAATGGATATGGCTTTTATATATACATGATATGATAATAAATGCTTGATATTTGGATAATTTTAAATTATGTTCTTTTGGTTTCTTTGTGTCTATGTAAAATCCTCGAAATAT
>KE151861.1:11105-32075 GCA_000411095.1 Aethionema arabicum | reverse complement strand
CTCTGAACTCTTACATAAAATAATTTTTTTCCACTAAAGACATTAAATAAAATGTTGAGTTTAGTAAAATTACAAAAACACAAAAAACCATGATATAACACTGAAAAAAATCACAAAAAACTATATATATGGTTAAAATATGGTTAAATTTTGAGATAATTTTGGTTAAATTAGTGTTTTTCTCTAATTTTACTAAATTTAGTGTTTTATTTAATATCATTAACAGATATATTTAGTAGTGTTAGGAAAAAAATTAGCCAAAAATATAAAAAAAAATCATTAATAAAATTGAGGGTTTAAAAATGGATTTTCAAATTTAAAAATTTTTTTTACAAAATGGTCAAAGTTCAGAGGTTTTTTTACTTTAATCCCTTGAATAAAAATATCTTCTCCGGTTTAAAAAATGATATCACCGAATCCAAACTAAATATACAATTTTGAAACAACAATAATAATAACAAAAAAAGAAAAAAACATATAAATATCTGTAATTTCAGTAACATTTTTTAAGTCGATTTTTGGAAGCATATCGAAGTTTTTGAAAGGATTCTTTTCTTAGTAGATAGGCCACAGGTGGTTTCCAACACCTCAATCTCCGACTACTCTCTCTTCTTCTTTCAATGGCGTCCTTGCAAATCAATGGCGCTGTTAGGTTTGAGTCGCTTCTTAATTCCCATGGATTCAGCCGTATCTGCAATTTACGCCCAGTCGGTGGTTTAGGTTTCCCTCATTTTCGTCGGAAATGTTGTACCGGACGCCCATTGTTTCTCCGACGGTCTTCGTTTGCTGGAGATAAAATCGTTGGTTCTGGAGAAGCTGAAAGTGATGATAACAAGGGATTTATTATTGATGCTGAAAGAGATGGCTCTGGCTCTGTAATTGGCTTCCAACTCATTCCTCCTGGTACTTTTGTTCACATCTCTAATGTGTAATTTCTTCGTCGAATTTTCACTGTAGCTTATAAGAACAGTAATCGACGAGATCACTGAAAACTTTTTCAACTTTTTTTAGTAATAATAGTTTATGATCTAGTTTTTTAAGAGAGTTTGCAGAGATTCTGATTCGAATTTTGTTATTTCACTGGATCGCTATGATAAAATTAGAAGGTGGGAGGTTCAGATTCATCTACGTTCTAAGGGGTTTGTGATTAACCTTTTCTCCATAGGTGATAAAGAGATCTCGAGCTCTAGTGCAGAAGAGATTACTCATCAAAAGGAGAAGAAAGAGGCTATTAATGTCACAGAGATTAGTGATTTTGCTGTTCCTGGGAGTAGAGTTGTGGAAGAAGGAGCTGGGGAAGTTGGAGTTTCGAGAGAAGAGATTAAATTAACTTATAACATTGTTTTCGTTACATCTGAAGCTGCTCCTTACTCGAAGACAGGAGGTTTAGGTGATGTTTGTGGTTCTTTGCCAATAGCCTTGGCTGGCCGTGGCCACCGTGTAATGGTTGTGTCTCCTCGGTATCAGAATGGGACCTCTGCAGATGCAAACTATGCTCGGGCTAAGGATTTGGGTACCCGTGTCACTGTACATTGCTTTGGAGCTTCTCAAGAAGTTTCTTTTTATCATGAATATAGAGATGGTGTTGACTGGGTAACTGCTAATCTCCTCTTGCATAATCTTTGACATAACCATTCAAATTGTGTCTTTTTCTAGGGGTAATGAGGATGACACTTAGTAAAAACCAGATTTAGTAATACCTTCAGAAACACATATTTCATGTATGTTAGCAGTCATATAAGGTGTGAGGTTCTTAAGAATTTCCTTACTAAGCTTCTGCGTTTGGTTACTTACTAAAGTGTTCCTCCAAGCTCAGCCTCTAACTGTGAAATCTTAGATGACATGTAACGATATAGTTTGTAACTTTTGTTACAATGATCAGATGTTATAGACATTGTTGGCTTGTTTAGTTTACGAGTTCTTTTTGTTACCTTTTCAGGTTTTTGTTGATCACCCATCCTACCGTAGGCCTGGTAATCCTTACGGAGATACTAAAGGAGCCTTTGGTGATAATCAGGTATATTGTTTGAAATGACCATACATATACTTGATATAGTTGAAGTAAAAAGTTTGTTGCATAGTTGCTTTCTTTTTTGGTTCACTAACAATGACAGAAGTCCTTGTTCTCATTTTGTGATACAGTTTCGGTTCACATTACTTTGCCATGCAGCATGTGAAGCTCCCCTCGTACTGCCTCTTGGAGGGTTCACTTACGGAGAGAAATCTCTCTTCCTTGTTAATGACTGGCATGCCGGACTTGTTCCCATGTAAACTTTCCTTCTTCTGTTTACAGATGCTTTAGAACTACTTTGAACAGTTTCCGGTATCGTTCTTTTGTTTGTTAGACATCACCTTTTTGTATTCAATCTTATATTGTTTGCTCACTTTGGTTCAGACTTTTGGCTGCAAAGTATCGCCCATACGGAGTTTACAAGGATGCAAGAAGCATTCTCATTATACATAACCTCGCTCATCAGGTAAAGCATAAGCATTTCTCTACTCCTCCTTTCTTTAGTGTCTTCTGGTGATAACATTTTGCGGTTTTTTAGTCATGTGTTCGCTGTATGCCTGTCTGTTAGCTCATCACGATTGCTTGAAAGATTTATGTAATGTTTTCATTAAGTTGCAAAGGTTGCTTTCTACTCATATTTTGGTTCTAAAATTAAAAGGGAGTAGAGCCAGCAGCTACGTACAGCAACCTGGGATTACCTTCCGAATGGTATGGAGCTGTTGGATGGGTTTTCCCAACCTGGGCAAGGACTCATGCTCTTGACACCGGTGAAGCAGTCAATGTGCTCAAGGGTGCAATTGTGACATCTGACCGTATCATTACTGTGAGCCAGGTGATGAATTCGTAGTACAAAACCGAATCGGTAATGATTTCAAAGCTATAAGTTTTGTGAATTTGTTTAAAAATCAGCATTTCACATTTCAGGGCTATGCGTGGGAGATCACTACCGTTGAAGGTGGATATGGTCTGCAAGATTTACTTTCTAGTCGGAAGAGTGTTATTAATGGTACTAATCCTTAAACCTTGTCTAAACCACTCAAAACATCTTCTGAGCTGATATTCTCGCTATACTCAGGGATCACGAATGGGATTAATATCGATGAATGGAATCCATCCACGGATGAACACATTCCCTTCCATTACTCAGCTGAAGATATGTCCGGAAAGGTGTTGTAAATTTCTTCTTTACCCACTTAGAATACTCATCATTTCCCTACTAGAGAACTTACCGGGTTTCGGTGAATTTCATTTGTGATTGCAGATCAAGTGCAAGATGGCATTGCAAGAGGAATTGGGTCTCCCTGTTAGGCCTGAATGCCCTCTGGTTTGATTTCAAAAACCAATCTTTTTCTTATGTCATCTTTGATTTTGTCTTACCATCAGGTTTCATGTAGCTTTAAACTCTTACAGATTGGTTTTATAGGAAGACTTGATTACCAAAAAGGCATTGATTTGATCCAATCCAGTTGTCCTGATCTCATGGCGGATGACATTCAATTCGTAAGTGAGTCTTTTGATCGGAAAACTAAACCGAAAGCAGTAACCGAAACAGAATTCTTATATTTCTAATTCAGTTAAATCCTTACTCTCTATACTGTTTTGTTTTTGCAGGTCATGTTGGGTTCAGGTAACCCAAAATATGAAGCTTGGATGAGAAGCATGGAAGCAACATATAGAGACAAATTCCGCGGCTGGGTTGGGTTCAATGTTCCGATTTCTCATCGAATAACTGCTGGGTAATCACAAAAACATCTCTAACTTAACCTTACCACAAAACATCTGTTTATTTTTCTCATGTGATTCTTTTATCTAAAAAAAACAGATGTGACATTCTTCTCATGCCGTCAAGATTCGAACCTTGTGGTTTAAATCAACTCTACGCAATGAGATATGGCACCATCCCAGTCGTTCACGCCACAGGAGGACTCAGAGTAAGTTTATTATTCTCAAGAATCTTTCTGTTACTCCATTTTTTAAAATGTTTTGACAAGAAAGGTACAGTAAAACACACAATAGGGTTTAAGGTTTAGGGTTTAAGCCTTTAAGGTTTAGGGTTTTAATGTTTTGGGTTTAGGATTTAGGATTTTAGGATTTTAGGGTTTTAGGGTTTTGGGGTTTGAGGGTTTAGGGTTTAGGGTGCTTTTGGTTAAACTTCCAAATTATGGTGTTTTATTTGCGGTTATGGTTAATTTATAGGGATGGCGGCAAAAATTTTTTTAAACTATCTGTTTTTTGACGAAACAAACTCTAAACTATCAAGTTGGCGAAAAACTTCTAAACTTTGGTTTATGGGCGAAAATACCCCTAAACTTTGTTTTTTTTTTCGAAAAAAACCCTAAACTATGAAGTTGAGAAAAAACTCCTGGATTTTTTTTTTTCGGTGAAAAAACTTCTCCATTAATTTAACCGGGAAATCATTGTTTGTCTTTAATTATTGTTAAACTATCTGGTTAATTTATATTGTATTGTTATTGTGTTTCAGGATACGGTGGAGAATTTTAACCCGTATGTTGAAGGTGGAGCTGGTACTGGGTATGTAATCATGATTCCACCATACAGATTTGATTTCCAATCAGTTTTGATAATATCTTATGAATACTGTTCTTTATTTTGACATATTTCAGATGGGTTTTTTCTCCTTTGTCGAAAGATAGCATGCTCGCGGTAAGTAGTAGTTATCGGGAAGTTATATTTTCGGGTTTTCGGGTTTCGGGTTTAAGGTTTTGTGCGGTGAAAATGACGAAAATGATCGGTGTTTTTAGGGATTGAGAGTTGCTGCAGCAACGTACAGAGAGTATAGAGAGTCATGGGAAGGATTAATGAGAAGAGGAATGAGTGGTAACTATTCTTGGCAAAACGCTGCCGTTCAGTATGAGCAAGTTTTTCAGTGGGTTTTCTTGGATCCTCCTTATGTTAAGTAGTGAATCACCGGTTCTGCATTAACCGAGTTAGACCGGATTAGACCGGACCAGACCGGACCAGATCAGACCAGGTATGGATGTTTGTCCCTTAAAATCGTGTATTTAGTATATTGTAATATGTATGAATTTTGTTGTGGGAGGTATGTATATGTAGAAATAAGGCTATAAAATTGTTTCGTTTAATTTATCTTAGATATCATTGGTTTAGTAATTTGTTATTAAGATTTTTTTCCTTCTTTTTATATAAAACGTTGAAGTTTTCGTGCTTTAAGTGTTTTTAATTGTTGATTGATTTTTGTGTATTACTTGTTTTTTTCAAGTTAACACAATGAAATGAATATGATTATTGTTGAGTAATTTTATTATTAATTTCGATTATTTTAGATTTTTTTAAAATTATATTCATGATGTTGTATGGGAAATTATGTGGGATACATACATTAATATTTATTTATTTTAAAAATACATATATAATTTCCAATTTTTTTAAATCTTCGTTTTTTATTTAAAATTTTAAATAGACAGACAAATAAAGTAACAAAATCTCAAATTTAATGTAACTAAAAACCATATAAAGATCACAAAATCAATGCATAATCTTAAAACAAAAAAAAAGTTGGAGAAGTTGACTTAAATATTTAATTGGCACATATTCCCATATAAACCCAACTATACTATTTTAGTAAAGCAGACACAGCAGTAACGTGGACAGCAAATTAAACTTTTTTTTGTAACTACCCCAATATAAAACAGCCATTTTGCATACACGTTTTTTATATGATTTTTTAACCAACAAAAAAACATAACTAAAATCATCATTATAAAATGCTTTATATAAACATAAATAATCCTATAAACCTCAAAATTACATTGAACTTCACATAAAAAATTGGCTATACTAATTTTACATATTTCAAAATTATTGATTATAATTCATAAACAATTTCTTACATCGTAACAAAAATCTTAAATAGTAAAACAAAAATACATCACAATATTACCAAAAATAGCTTAGTATACAAAATGGACAAAAATAAATAATATAAGCAAGTATACAAAATGGAACAAAAAAATACAAAAATTAGATTATATTCTTAAACTGTATTAAAAAATGTATTTAAAACCAATAATGCCAAAATAAAAATGCAAGACTAATAATTGCAATTATTTAGTCATGAATAAGAGACAAAAATTAATTTAATATGAATAGTGCTTCCCTCGTGGGTATTATAAAATTATATATACACAACAAGATTAGAGATGATAAATTAAATCATAAATCTCGTTCTCATATCTCAAAACTTAATATTACCTTTTTATATATTCAAAGTGTATTTTTATTCATGGACCGACCAGTGAATGGGTTAAAGAAGGGAGAAGGTGAAATTGTTGATGCAGATTTATTGGTGAATCTTCTTGATTCTTATAGATTTGGACCGTTTGGTAAAGCAAAAGCTTATTATGTTTCAGCGGGAGAAATTGGACTTAAACCGGAAACGACGCCGTTTTCGACTCCGGACACCAGCACCAATATGAAGGATGGGGAAGAGAACGATGGATCACACGGTAATAGTTTAATTTTATTTTATTATTTTGGTACTTTTGTAATTTCTTGGTTTCGAATTGTGCCTTTTACTTCTTAAATTGCAAAATAGACCCCAGATCCTAATCCTGATCTGCAATGCCCGTACCAAGCATCGATTAGGATCTGGAGAATAAATTCTGAATTAAACTACATTTATTTTATTTTATTTTTTTATAATTTTTGTTTTATTTTAATTTTTGGGTAGTTTGGTAACTTGGTATAATGTGTAGAATTTTAACTAATTTTGACTAATTCGTATTGATTTTAGCTTATTTAGGTGTACCTCGATTTCTGCTATTTTATTAATATTATGGATTCCAAAACATACTAAATAAATGCAAAATCAGCTGATATTTTTTTCTAAAACAAAGATAAATACATCTTTAAAGTATATATTAAGTTTAACTTAGTAATAAATTGGTTCGGATCATATTATATTTGTGTTAATTTTTTTTTTTTTTTTTAAATTCAAATACTTTGTTACTAATCGGTTTAAAGTGGAAATGAATGCAAATTTAATTAGATTAAATTGGTTTAGTTTGGTTTGGTTTGGTTTAATTCGGTTATCCCCGATTTTAGCTGCTAAAAAATTGATCTTTGACTTTTTGGTCGTTGACCACATAGGAAACAAATTTGTTCATGGAAGCACATCATCAACAACATCTTCCACTCCAGATCCAATAAATCTCGAGACCATTAAAAGCGAAACCGGTTCAAATCAAGAAACCGGTTTAAACGACGAAACCGGTTTAATCGAAGAAACCGGTTACGATTTATCAGAAGCTAACTCCACAAACTCGCAAACTATGGAAAACGAAGAAAATCATGAAATTGAAAACGAAGAAGAACAGATCGCGAAATCAGAATCCGATGAGGACTCAATTCCAAAGAAATTTCTTACAATACCGGAAAATTACGAGCTGATATGTCCAAATTGTAGCGCGTGTATTACCAAAAGAGTAGTTCTTAAGAAGCGAAAACGTGAGAAGAAGCAAATTGATGAATCGGAAGATGAATCAAGCGAAATCGATGAAATTGAGCCATTGGGTAAAGTTAATCTCTCTGTAACTCAGCCTGAGAAAGATGAAGAAGAGGCTGAAATGTTCAGTTGCTTGGCTTGTCTCAAGTACTTCATCCGATTAGGTGAATACAGAGATTTTTTCCTAAACCGGGTTTTGTATCTAATTTTTTTTCGGTTTTGTTTGGTTTGTGGATTTGACTCCGGTTATTGATTTTATTCAGGAGCTAGGTTTTTGCAACTTGATTTTATTAGAGGAAGACCGGTTAAGGAACAAGGTACGTTTTATTAAAACTATGAATAATCAAGATTTTGTTTGGAACTATAATTTAGGGATAGTGGTGTTTTTTTTTCCAAAACAGATCATAAACTATTAAGTGGTAAAAAAACTCCTAAACTTTTTTTTTTAAAGAAATTTATTAGCTTTATTTTTTAGCAAACAAACCCTCTACATTTTGTTTTTTTGCAAAAAAATTCTCTATTAAATTAACCGTTAAATCATTGTTAGTCTCTAACTAAATGAAACGATGTGTTTAAACAGTAAAATTAAAAATTATTAACTACGGTTAACTAAAATTTTATAGTTTAAACACATCATTTTATTTAATTGGATACTAACGATAATTGAACAGTTCATTTAATTAAGGGGTTTTTCGCTAACTTGATAGTTTAGGATTTTTTTCGTCAAAATAATAAAATTTACGGGATTTTATTGCCCAACAAGCAAAATTTATGGATATTTTGGCCAACTTAATAGTTTAGAGTATGTTTTCCCAAAAATAAATAGTTTAGAGATTTTTTTCCATCATCTCTATAATTTATTTAGAATCTTTTGGTTATTTGAAAATAATTTTACATTTGTAAGATTATAAAAAAAAGGTTAAATTTATATTTTACAGGTGAAGATAATTTAGAAGTGAATTTAGACTTACAAAATAGTGAGACTATGTTATCACCGCCGCAAGAAAGATTCAGCGTTGAGTTGTTGAAGAGCACCGTCTACGGTGGTCTCACGGAGGCCATAACCAGCCTCGGCGTTGTATCTTCCGCCGCTGCCTCCGGTGCCTCCACTTGTAAGTCACTCAAAAACCATCTAATTAGGGGATAATAATTAGAAGTCTAAATGCATCTCTAATTGTATTTTTTTTTTTTCAAAAATCAATGAATTCTTCAAATATGAAGACATTTATAAATAACACATTTTTATTAGTATTTTTCATTTTTGTTTCAAAATTTTGCTACTTAATTTGAAGAACATGACCAAAAATTTGAAGAAAATGAATAGTAATTCTTCAACATTCTTTATTTATTTATTTTTTTCGAACAACATTCTTCATTTTGAAGACAAAAAATGAAGAAACATTAAAGTATATTTCTTCAAATTATATTTTTTTTTAACTAAGGACTATTAGATATACTCTACAATAAAAAAATGAATAGTGATTTACATTTTTTTTAATTTGTTCATAATCCTTCACTTCAAAAAATAAAATTATAATGAATTTTATATAAAACATCATTAGATGTGGTAAAAATATTAATAAATATATTTGAGTTTTCACTATTTTTTTCTTTATGTTCATGTTTGGTTCCGTTATATCTAACTATATAATATTATTTTCTATATTTCAGTAAACATCTTAGCTCTTACAATCGCAAACATGGCTGGTGGTCTCATCGTCCTCGCACACAACGTAATTAAACTTACAATTTCACCTAAACCGGTTTAATATTCACCAAAATCTTTAATTTAACCGGTTTAACGTTTCTTGCAGCTCCAAGATCTAAGAAACGACAAAAACTCAGATCAAGAAAGTGACCGGTACGAGAAATTATTAGGGAAACGTTCTAATTCTCATCTACATATCTTAATATCGATTTTATCTTACATTATCTTCGGTTTAATTCCTCCATTGGTTTACTCATTCTCCTTTTACCAAACCGGAATCAAGAACTACAAGCTTATATCGGTTTACATGGTTTCTTTGGTTTGCGTGATTTTACTCGGTTTGGTTAAGGTTTATGTCACTAAACCGGTTAAGATCTCAAAATCAGCTAAATCTTATTTGAAATCCGCAGCGTATTATACTTCAATTACGGTTGCTTCCTCTGGGATTTCGTATTTTGTTGGAAATATCGTTGGAGATTTTATTGAAAAGATTGGTTGGTTTAGTTTAGACCGGACCGGTTTTACTACAATGTTTGATGGAATTGAACCGGGTTTTAATAACCCATATGGTTCTTTTTAGATTGTGTACTGATTTTTTTTTGGTACGGATAATATTTGGTTTTGTATTTTTTTTTTGTTATTTCTATTTTTTTATTATGTGAACGAGATTTTGTAAAGAGATTTAATGCTATACTTGGAATAAAACTCTTTGATTTTTTTTTGTCATAACAATTATGATTCACAGAAAATATAATTAAAAAATAAAACTCGTTGATACTAACTACAAATAAAAATAAGCAACATTATATTATAAAATGAAATTAGATAATCAACTATTAGAAATCCAAAATATTTTTTAAATATAATTTTTAATTTATATCACATACAATATAATTTATTATTTAATCACATATAATTTATCAACCAAAAAAACATAGTTATATACTCAACCATATTTTATCAACCAAGTTTTACTATTTGTAATTATCAAAACATTATATTTTTGTGTAAAATGACTCATAACGTGTTAATTTTGTTGACTTAACAGGTAACAACATTAAATGATAGTTTGGTGTAAGAAAAAAAAAATTAAAAGTGAGATTACTATATAAATAAATTATGTACGCAGATAATAAATGTCTTAATAAAGTATCATGAACTTTTAAAATAAAGACCAAAAATCATTTATATTAATTGAAATATTACAAATACGTAGAAAATAATTACACCAATTAATAAACAAAAAAATATATTAATTAATATTACATACTCCATGTCAGATATATGGTAAGTATTTAATAAACTAATTTTATAAAAAATTCATTATACTTTTACTTGACGTGACTATATACTAAAAAAACAAATTATACGGACCTGCGTGCGCCCGAAGCTTTTCCCAATTTTTCTTCTGTAACTCTCATTTCCGTCTCTTCCTCTTCTCTTTCTACAGAAATTTGAACAAAATTGTTCTCTCATTTCAAAACTCTTCGTCTTCCTCTCTCTACTGTGACATTTTTTGCAGAGATTTTTTTAGGGTTTTAAAACACGGAGATTAGTGGGTTCTTCTATAATAGCAGCTTCACCTAATACATTTATACTATTTCGTTCCCTTGTGAGAAAGAAGAAGCTCTACACCACCAACACGTGAAGCAACGAACGGCGAAACTACAGAAATATCGCCATTTCAGAGTCAGAGGTGGGGATTTGAGGACATTTTCTCAAAGTAGAAGCTTTGCCAGAAGCAAGACGAGGAAGCGGAGCTGTCGTATAAGCTGTTTCCGTGCTGCTCGCCACTCCCCGAGGCCAAGGACGAACTCAAAGGTATATATGTATGATGTATCATATACTTTTTAATTTCCAGTTTTGATTTCTCTGTTTTACACGAAGCTTATGGTGAAATTGTGCTTTTGATTTTGTGATTGATCGTGTAGTTCGTAACTGTTGTTTCAAGGGTTTTTTTGTTTGCTTTTCTTGCAAAAGTTACTTACTTGATGTGATTAGAGGCCGTGAAGAAAGTTTGTAATCCTGGTTAGGTTTTTTGGTGATTCATCCTTTGCGATTTCGTTACGCGTAGTACATTTTATACAGTTTCGTTGGATGGAATGGGATACGAATTTCTTCTCGTTTTGTGCCTATTGATACTCGGAATTAGGGGAAATCAACGATATCTGTGGTGTTTTTGAACCTAAGCTGTGTACTCTGTGTTCGAGCCTCTTCACTAACATGTTGAATCCTCTCTTTGCATTTCAGATGAGCTATAGAGGATCGGTTAAGAGAGCACTAATTTTAGATAGCGATGAAGATGAAAATGAAGATATGGTTTACAACTTCAAAGTTCTTTTACCTAATCAAACTAGTGTGAGTCTTAGAGTTTGTAATCCAGAACCTAATATGCCTATGAAGAAGTTCGTAAGGCTAGTGAAAGAGGAATATGATAAAACAAGAAAGGAGTACGTGTTGTCTTCTAAAAAGATAAGGGTTGATTGGGACTTGAGTTCCCGCTTCTCTCTCGAGTTAAATGGTGAACGAATGATTGGGGTTGTCCGCTTTGCTGCGTTTAAACCAAACTTGTGCCATATCATACGTCTTGATGTAAGTTGTTTCTTTTTTACTTGTTCCATTTACATGCCTTTTTAGCATTTTTCTGATGTTCTCTGCTTTCCCTTCTATCTTTGCTCAGGATGGATCTGGTACATCTTCCACCATATATGAGGTTAGTGTAATGATTCATGAACTTAGATATTCGTGTACTACTGTATGCTTAAGCTGGTCTTTGTTTTGCAGAACCTGTGGGATTTAACACCTGACACTGATTTGCTTAAAGAGTTGCCGGAAAATTATAACTTTTTGACAGCTCTTGCGGATTTGATAGTAAGTGTTTCATTGAAATGACTTGTGAAAATAGAATGTTGTATGCCAAATCATGTGTTTCACTTTGTTTTACATCTCATTTATCCCAGAGCTGAAAATATGTTGCTTATTTCACAGGACAATTCCTTGCAAGCTGTGTGGTCTTACTCCAAGGGAGAAAGAAGACTGATTAGGTTTCTTCTTGTCCTGAGAGACTAGATGATCAAGCTCGAGTGTAATCATGTGATTGTTTTTTCAGTGTGGAAGTTCTCAGTGATCGGATTTCAATCTTCGATACCGGTGTTGGAATGGACAGTAGTGAGGCTAATTCTATTGATAAATGGTGAGGTTTTCTGCAGTTAGATATTTTATACCACAACATGATACTGCAGGCTTGATTTGTTGGTCTTAACTTAATAGTTCTTCATTTTCTTTGGCAATTGCGCAGGGGAAAAATAGGAGCTTCATTGCATAGAACTCATAAATCCGGTGGTATTGGAGGCAAACCACCTTACCTTAAGGTAAGTTAGTTAGTCCTAAAGAATCTCATTCTGCTTGCAATTGAAATCTAGCTTGAAATATCAAATCGATGAATAAGTACCTTTGGTCAAATTGCGGTTAAGTCCAAAGTCTTGTCTCAGTTTGGAATATTCTTTCTGTATAATCTGTTGTATTACTGATCTGAGAAATAATCACTCTTTGTTATGTAGCCATACTTTGGGATGTTTGGATATGGAGGTCCTTATTCTTGTATGTTCTTGGGAAGGTGAATTCATGTTCTCTTTACCCATTCAATTTGAGGACTATTAATAACTGTCTGGCTTCTCTTGGTGCTTTAACTCTCTTCTATAATTAGGAGTACTTTGGTTTCTTCAAAGACAAAAGAGTCCAAGAAAGTATTCACCTTGCAACTCAACAAAGCTGCCTTGGTGGACAATCAGTCCATATCGGGAAAAAACTGGAAGGTAATACAACAATCATCTGTGAATTTAGCTTCTTTAATGCTTGTTGTCATCAATGTTTACGAAAGGGTGACTTTAAATTTTTATTAGGCAGACGGTGGCATGAGGGATCCTCTAGAGGAGGAAATTAAGTTATCGCCGCATGGAAGCTTCACAAAGGTTATTTTGCTACTTTGTTAATTCAGCTTTCTACGTGAAACTGCGAGTTATGACAGATTTTCATCTGCTCATCTGAAACGGCTGCTTTATATTTTTTCATAGGTTGAGATATTTGAATCAAAATTTGACACCTCAAAGATATATCAACTCCAGTGCAAGCTCAAGGATATTTACTTCCCGTATATCCAGGTATTCTTAGGCTATTAATAATACAATTTGTCTGATTTCTCATCTGGGTTTTTCTCTGTTTCTGATAAAAACATGACACTGTTCTTATAATATTCTGTATCAATCTGCAGTGTGATGAACTCTCCAGAACAGGAAGGACTGAAAGGCCTGTAGAGTTTAAGGTTTGTTATTATCATTCCAAGGCAAACTCCTTTAACTGTTCTTAGTTACATTATTTTCTTATTCTTCTTTCACCTTTTCAGGTCAATGGTGAGGATCTAGCTGAGATAGCAGGTGGAGAGGTTGCCACTACTAACCTAAACTCCCAAGGTCAAGCTTTTTGGTTTCAGATTCGATTCACTGTTAGCAGTGAAAAAAGGAAAGGTACGAATCCTTCTAAATATCCTGTATTCGATCAAGACGTTTCTTATTAGTTAAGTGCTCCAGTATTTGGTTGCAAATATCCTGAGCTTATCTTAAAATGCAATCCTGAAAGTTCATCTCATTTTGAACTCTGAGATATATGTATATTTTTGTTCCAGGGACATCCCAAGAGGCCAATGCCCGCCTCAAGTTTGTTTATTTCCCAATCGTCCAGGTATATCAATCTTTCTGAAAAAGCAAACTGACCTTTGGTTAATTTTCTTGAGAAGATATTAGAAGCTCTAAACTCTGCATGCTGCAGGGAAAGGAAAGCATTGAGACGATTTTGGAAAGTTTAGAAGAGGAAGGATGCAAAGTTTCCGAAAGCTTTCAGACTTTTGGTCGTGTTTCAGTAAGAAGGCTCGGTCGTCTACTTCCTGAAATCCGTTGGGTTAGTCTTCTCTTCTCACTTGTCAGAATTATCTGGTGTTCCAGGATTTTGTAGCTAAGATTTTGGTTGGACAAATTCTTAACTGATGCGTGGCCATATCATGCTAATTATCAGAAATGTGTTTGTTAACAAAGATTGAACTTATTGCTTTCTTTGTGTTACCTATAAATATGTGTAGAGATCAATTCCATTTATGGTAAGAGGAGCTAGAGCGTCTCCTTTGCAGAAATGTTGCCAAAGAGTCAAATGTTTTGTTGGTATGAATATTTTTTTGAATGTAATAAGCTACACATGTACCTCTATTTTTAATTGTTTTGTGAGTTTCCTGTACACTTTTATTGGTTACAGATTTGGATGCTGGTTTTAGTCCAACGCCCTCAAAAGTGAGTTACACAATATCTTATCCTGGATTAGATAGTGTAAGCGTCTAATAAATAAATCTGGTTTTGACAGACCGACCTTGCGAGCCAAAATCCTTTCTCTGTGGCTCTAAGAAACTTTGGTAGTAAATCAACAGAGCAGGAGAAGGATAATGGTCAGTTTCAAACCCCTTTACAATCATGTTTTTTCCTCATCTTTTTGTAATTAGAGCATGACAAATTATTGGTTCTATAGATGTCGATATTGTGATCCATAGAGAAGGAAAATCGCTGAGTTACGGGCACGTGGAGCAAGGATTTCAAGACTGGGTTCTTGAGATGCATAAGACTCACGACGAAGAAGCTGCATCAGGTGAAGATGATGCTATTCTCATTGTTGACTCCTTGGATAAAAAGGCTCTTGGCATTTTGCGTGATGGTAAGCAGTAGCTTTTCTGCAATATACAGTAATTTGGTTGGAAAGCTGTTGCCTAAAAATGCATGTGATTCCAAGGATTATCAAATATTGAAAACTTTCATATTATTTATGTTGCAGTAGAGACACACTCTAGTGCTTTTGAATTATAACTCCTTGTATGAATTGGGTTCTCATACCTTCACTGCCTTTGAACTACAGCTGTCAGAGTGCACAAGGTCGTGAAGAGAAAAGGAAAATCCTGGAAACGTGGACAACATATCAAGATTCTGAAAGGAGCATATGCTGTTGCTCACAAGAGCAACATCTATGCTACTATTGACTATTTTGTGATCGAAGGGTTTGAGGATGAAACAGGTGGTAAGTGGCTTTAGTACCATTGATTCTACTATAAAAGAGCCATGCTTTGTAGTTTATGTAGCTTGAGCTGTCTTTTTCTGTGTCTTCTGAGCAGGTGATACTCGGATTATATGCAGGTAAATTTTCCTTTGATTACTTTTGAATATCCATTGTTAGTTCTGCATAATAAAGCTTTAAATTTAGGCCAATCAAATGCCCTGAGAACGAGGGATGCACACTTATAATCAGTAATGAAATTCCAAGACTGGAACTTCGAAACTCTCTATCTGTACCGATCACTATTATCGACTCTGAAAAGGTCAATAACTTAATTTTTGCCATTCTTCATTACCCTCTTCTACATGCCGCTGTTGACTGCAATCTGAGAAATGTTATTGTACAGTGCATACCTGTAGATGCAGATGAATGGAATAGTAAGCTCAAGATGCAACAGGAAAAGGCTCCTTCAAAAATAGATTTGCTGGATCATATAGTTTGCACAGAATTGAACATTGATGGGGTAGGAACCTTCGATTTTCATTCATACTGAACAACCACAGATAAAACTGCTTTTTGTATCAACATTTTACAGGGATTACCAGTTGGTGATGCTGTGCGTGCGGGGAAAGCACCCCCAAAAAATATTGTTGCTGTTGTCAGACCAGCATGCTTCACATCTTCAACAACGCCGAAGAAGCTAGACCAGAAACATATTGTAAAGATGGAAAAGAGAGAAATGCTCATGGTAGTAAAAATGCTAGACACAAATAAGAATTCTAGTGGTAAGAATTCTAGTGATAAGAATGCCAAGCCTGTGTGCACACAGCGTTGTTTTCCTACATCTTGTAAAGGAATTCATGGCCTTTACATCTTTTCACTTGGGTCCAAGTTCCCTGACTTGTTCAAGAAAGCTGGAACTTACCAGTTCTCTTTCTCGGTGGTAATTAACTTGCTACGTTTTTTCTTGTTCTTTTATTTTATTTCATGAAATGCATTTTTAAAAGATCGTTTCATGAGTTCTACTTAGCATAATTACAATATTATCTGCCTTAATTTTTCAGAGTGATAATATAGTGGAATTGTTCAAAACGTATACTTTCAGGGCGACTCGATTTCGTGCAGCAAAACAGTGGTTGTCAGACCGTTAAAGGCAGCAAGGTGGAAGCTTTGCAATGATAAGGAGTCGCTGCTGCGATATGTTCGGTAAGACTCTTCAGAAATGGCATAAGATTTCTCACTTTCCCTTTCTAAAATTCCTGGGATTCTTGAATTTGATCAACATAACGATGCGCCTGCAGTGTGGGTAGTTCTCTTCCTTCTGTCCATATCGCTTGCCTTGATGAGTATGAGAATCAGATACCGTTCACGTCTGTTCCGAGTCTAGAAGTTCAACTGAAATCTAAGATGGGATTCCAAGTGAAGATTGATAACATTGAGGCCAGCCTGATAAACAGTCGTTCAATTCTAAAAATCGAGGTATTTTGCTACTTACATTATTCAATCACTGGTCTAATGAAATTGTTTTGGTTCACGTCGAACAAGGACAAAAAAAAGAACTCTACTAACTACTGTGATTGGATGGATCTTATATAGAATATGCTCGTTGAGACTGATGGATTAGACCAGATCCGACCAGATTATGAAGCAACAATAGAGATATGCTCAACGGACAAATCTTTTTCTATCTCTGCTCCTTGTAAAGGTAAGCTTTAATCTTATAGTATTCATCTTCATGGGTCGCCTCTGCAAAACAATTGTCGTAAAATTCAAGTTCTTACTTATCAAGGTTTACGTACACTTGGAAACAAAATAGAGCATGACTGTATATTGTGTCTTTTTCTTACTAATATAGTGAGCTTCATGTATTATGCATTCTTAATGGAACAATACTTTTGTGCAGAAACTTCTTTCCTTGACAATTTTTTTTTTCTTTTTCAGTTAATCCCGGGCCACTGGAACGTGTTGTAGTGAATAATCCCGAGTCTTTGGACAACTTGCTTCCAGATTTTACTGTTGACAATTTAATCCTGGAGGTATATATTTCCTATATATAACAATTTAATCCAGAGTCTTTGGACAACATGGGTATAGGAATCCAATATTAAGTAATGAATGTTTTCTTCAATTTAAACTCCTATTTCAATAAATTTTCGTGCAGATGTTCGATGGATACAATAACCATGTTGCAGAAGGAACAGATATTCTGATAGAAACTGATAGCCTCTCTATCCAAGACTTCCAAGGCTGCAAGCGTCTGGTGAGATACTAATTGTAGTAACTCATTTTATAATTTTGGTTATGGTTTAATTTTCTCTCAAGTTTCTTGCTCATGTCATAGGTTGATGCTCATGGCTGTGTTGATCTCTCTGGCATTCTCAAAGTAACAGCAGGCTATGGAAAATATGGTAACATGATCTCTTCAGTTGCTATATTTATCTGGTGCATTGCACTTCAATTATATTCTGAATGTCAAATGTTTTTGTTCCTTTATAGTATCACTCTCTGTTATATCTGGTAATGAAGAGATCTATAAGAAAGTGTCTCAAATCGAGAAACGAGAGCTCCGGCTTATATCAGAGGTAAATTACATTGAATTATATCAAGCATGGCTGTGTAACTCCCGGTTCGTGTTCTTTATCACCAATACTTCCAATTGTTTTGTCTGATCAGCTGCCTATGTGCTCTGCTGCTGGTTCAAATCTGGTAAATCTCATCTTTAAAGTGACGGATCCAAATGGTAGTATGGATTCAAGTATCCATCATGATGAAGCATCTGGATGTTTCCATACCATGAGCATTGAATCTGATTCAAGTAGCGTTGAGAGTGGAATCAGATATGCCTTTGTCTACGGATCATGCAAAGTTCCTTCACTTTCCCTTCCTGAGAGAGAAGGTGTTTTTTCTTTCAATGTGTTCCATTCTCGGTATCCCGAGCTTTATATGAGCTTTAAGGTAAGTAATTTGTGAACTAAGTTATTGCATTATGTCTCTTCCATGAGTGAGGAAACATTTCTGATCTTCAATTTTCTGTTTTTAAATCCTCGTAACTCCGGTTTCAGATTCAGCTTACGCCTCCCCCAACATTTGAAAGAGATGAAATAGATTTTTCTACACCGTATTCAAAGATGACCCCAACACCTCAATCAGGGATAGCTTCAACATCAAATCCAAGTGTAATAACTCCATCTCCCAATTCAAAGGTGGAACTAACTCCATGTTCACAGCTTGGAGTTTTGGCCATTGGTGCATCCTCATCAGCTGTCAACAGCGAAACTGGCCTGATAAGTATGGAGTTGTACACTGAGGTATGATCATTACAATTTTAAGCCACAAATATTGATCATTCACCATCTTTTGTCTACTGCAACACTAGTACTACATTCATTTCATGTAGTTCTGAAAAAAATTTCATGTTTTCTAATATCAATTAATTGTAGTTTGGCTGTAATGAAATTAACACAGAATTTAGATGAGCTCAGATTTAACTTTTGTTCTAAGTTTCTTTCACCATGTTCTTTGAAAGTGATCCTTCTTGCTGCAGAGTTTAAAAGAAAAACTCAAGAACGATCGCCAGTGCAGAGCAGAACTAAGTGATCGCCTGAAATCTTTGGAGGCTGAACAAGAACAGGCGGAGCGAGAGATAAGTATATTGCAAGGTAATTTTACAGATATTCACTCCATATCTATTTCCTTGGGTTAAAGTTTTGATATTGTTGGTCTGAATCTCATCAAATGTTTAACAACAATGTTTGCAACTACCATAAAACCGAAAACGTCATAACCTTTTTGTTTACTTCTTCTGCTATATCATTTCAGCTTCTCTAAAGCCTCTTGGCGCATTATTCCCTGATTGCTTATGTTCTAAAGAGGCAATAATGAAACAAATCGAAGAAAATCATCACGACACAGCAGCATCAGTTTTCTGTTGCTTATTCAGAAAAGCTGCACCTCCAAAGTCTCTGCTAATGTCAAAGAAAGGAGTGTTTGGTCTTGTAGCACTTCTCGGTACAGTTGCCTCCACCTCACTTAGCAGGTTAGCTAAATATATTCTTGTTCACACACAGATTCCTCCACCCTTTCGCCGAAACCTCAATATCTTTAACTTTAATTTGGTATATCACAGGGTATTGTCTGAATATTTGGGGAAAGACACA
This sequence comes from Aethionema arabicum, assembly GCA_000411095.1. Classification (NCBI taxonomy): domain Eukaryota; kingdom Viridiplantae; phylum Streptophyta; class Magnoliopsida; order Brassicales; family Brassicaceae; genus Aethionema; species Aethionema arabicum. The sequence goes on along the minus strand of KE151861.1, from coordinate 12,630 downwards.
ATGCTTGCAATGGTATGCAAATCATCGCTATTTGGACCAAATAGTCCTGAGTATCAAAGGTTTAAATCTGAAGCAGATAAGCTCGAAAGATCTATAACTAGTCGGTACCATGCTATTAGTCTTGATGCAACCAGGTACTTGTGTTAGATTTTTCCATTGATACCCAATCCTTAATCTTTTGCTAATCAAATTCCTTACAAATCATTTTCAGACCATGGAAAGGTAGACTTATGAAAGATGATCCTCAAAGGAAATTAGCCATGGATCATCCTAAGCTACCAAATGGAGCTCCAATCCCAGGATTCAAAGGCTATGCTGTAAACATGATTGATATAGCTTCAGAGGAGTTAAATATCCAAACAAAATCAGGTCATGGCCTTAGAGAAACTCTGTTCTATGGATTGTTTGGAGATTTACAGGTCTATGAAACAGGAAAAGATCTTGAAGCAGCTCTTCCACACATCAATGGTGGTTCTGCTGTGTCTTTAGATGGTTTAATTGCCAAAGAAAACGGTTTTGTTTACTCTGGTTGCAGTAAACCGGAGATTCATTTTGCAATAACTGTAACTGAGAATCAAGAACAGAGATTGAGGAAGCTTGAAGAAAGAAGAGAGAAGCAGAAGAAGGTGGAGAAGACAATAGAGAAGGAGAAGTGTTTGTTGCGTAAATTAGAGAAGAAATTGAAGAAAACAAATGAAAAATATGAATGTTTACAAGGAAGACTTGTGAATCATATGAATTAATCTTTTGTTTAGAGAGTGAAGAAGTGAAGATAGATTAAGTTAGTTTTTGGTGTAATTTGATGTGAATATATGATGTGTTTTTGTTTATTTTGAATGAAATCAAAATATGATATTTAATTTTAAGTTATAATTTCAAATTTAATTCTGGAATTATGGTATAAAGAAACTAGATTATGAAATCTAAAAGTTAAAAAATAAAACAGGATTTAAAAAACTATTTTGATAGTTTAAAGTTCTTTTTTTCTGAAAATAATTTGAGATTCTAAAAAACAATAATTTGGGATTATTAATCCCCTTTAATTTATTGGATTTGTATTTATTGGATGTGCTTTTCTTTACTGTGAATTAAATATAAAAAATGTAATCTAATTTTAGGTTAATAAAGTTATAATTTTGGAATTATGATATATAAAAAAGACTAAAACATCAAAAACTAAAAGTTAAAAAAAAAATGTTTACTAAACTATTTTGATAGTTTGAAGTTTTTTTATCGAATGAAAATAACTAGAAATTCACCCGTATGATATACGGGGTAAATATTTTTACAGCTTTTTTTTGTGTATGGTTAACCATAAAAATCAAATCCGATCTAAATAAATTATCTTAATTTTGTACTTTATGATGCTACATCTATTGATTAAAATTAATTAATCTTAGAGATGTTGTTGCAACCCGTTTTAACCCGGTTAAACTCGTTGTTTAATCCGACATATCTAATCCGACATGTCGTTAACCAAATCTGTCGTTAACCCGACAAAATAACATATTATTATATAGAATAA
>KE151855.1:244761-260210 GCA_000411095.1 Aethionema arabicum | reverse complement strand
CAGGTTCGTGTTCTCAGTACTTAGCATCCAAATTACAGTAGAAACATTTGGCCTATCGTTTGCAGCTTCTTGCACACAAAGCAGCCCGATCTGTATGCATTTTTCTATCTCTTTCTCTAAGCTCTCTTCATATACAACAGGATCTGCTAAAGTAGCAGCTTCTCCATCATTCCACAGCTTCCACGCCTGTAAAACCGTAACAAATTAACAACTTTGTTGCAGGAAAAGACTTGAATTTTGGTTTCTACACTTACATAAGCCAAAAGGTTAGCATTCCTCTCTTCCTTGTGAAAACTAGAGTTTCTTTTCCCACTTATGATCTCTAACAATATAACTCCTAAGCTGAAAACATCTGATTTCTCTGAAAACTGTCCTTCCATTGCATATTCCGGTGACATATAGCCACTGCAAAGTTAACAAATCCAAAGATTAGAAACCCGATTTTTCGATCTTTTACATTACATAGTTACAAATGGGGTTGAACTTACTATGTCCCAACAACTCTTCTTGTGTTAGCTTCATCTTCATTTGCTTGAAAAACTCTTGCAAGCCCGAAATCCGATATCTTTGGATTCAATTGTTCATCTAACAAAATGTTGCTAACCTTTAAATCTCTATGTATGATTCTTAGTCTAGAATCTCTATGAAGATACAAAAGACCTCTGCATATTCCTTCCATTATAGTGAATCTAATCTTCCAATCAAGAAGCTTTTGCTTCAATGGATCTGAAAAGATGAACTCAAACAAGTTAGGCACTTTTCTTGACCCAAATTGCTAAACAAAGAGATTACAAAAAGTGATTAACTTACCAAATAGATAGAAATCCAAGCTTTTCTTTGGCATGTATTCATAAACTAACATCCTTTCTTCACCTTCAATACAACATCCAAGTAATCTCACAAGATTTCGATGTTGTAACTTTGATATCACAACAACTTCATTCATAAGTTCTTCCAGTCCTTGGCCTGATTCCCGTGACAGTCTCTTCACTGCGATGTCTTGCCCTTCTGGTAACGTTCCCTGGAGAAATAAACAACACCAAGTTAAAATCAGTCTTGAGACTGCAAACTCCATAAAGGACTTTGCTTCATACTTGGGGTTCTTACTTTGTAAACAGGACCAAAACCTCCTTGACCAAGCTTGTTTCTAAGTGAGAAATTATCAGTTGATTTAGCCAAGACTTGAAACTCAAAGAGAGGAAGCTCCTTAAGCTTAGCTTGATTTGTTGCAGACTCATTACCTCTTGTTAGTGCTTCCATTCTTTCAAACAACATCTCTGCACTTCTGTCTTTCTCAGGTACTGCTAAAGTGCACAAAACAATGATGAATAAGGAGCAAGCTTTAAGAACATTCATCAATGGAGGAGGAAGAAACCACAAACCTGGACGCTTTCTAAGCTTCAAGAATACCAAAAGAACACAAATTGCAGCAATGAAAGCAACTCCTATCACTGAAACTCCGATCTTAATTGCACGATTGTCGTCTGTTTCTGTAAGAATTTGATGGAGATTCTCATAAGTTTTGAATCAAGAACTTACATTGAAGATCAAGAGTTGTTGTACTTACTGAGTTCTGAATGTGCAAGACGAATATAAAGATCAGTTCCACTTCTTAAAAAGGATTGCATATCAACTAAGTCACCACTCCAAAGCATACATCCAATTCCTCTGTCATAAGCATAAGCTGTACAAGAACAGTTCTCTAAACAACTTTTAGGACATCCTTGTTCATTAGCTTGAGATCTTTCTGCAGAAATTGGTACTTTCATCTTCTGCAACTTCAAAAACCCATCTCCTCTTCCTCCACCATTCCCACTTCCATTGTTCTGTGCCGCGCAACGCAGGTCAGTTCTTCTAACACAGCCACTAGTCCAGTTTCTTGCAGACCATTCTGTGTTGTTTCGCGGTATAAACCCTTTAATACATCCACAAGGAGGATATTCTATGATATTGCAACTAGCATATGCACCACATTTACCATAATCATCACACTCTGTTGCTGGAAATCTACCCCCAATTCTCCAATCTTGCATCGAAGAACTCCAATCTTTCTGGTAAATTACTCCATCAGGATCCAAATTAAATTGATACATAAATGAATCATTAGCATAATTCACGGAAAATGTCCCTTGATTATCAATAATAATATTAAACCCATCAAAAAATAGAAGAGATTCAAAATTTGGTAAACCAATAAAGACCTGACCATTCCAAGGTCCACTACGGCATAGTGGAACATTGTTCTTCCATATAAGAAGCTCTGGAAATGTATAAAGAGCAAGACCAGCTGTGTAATCACCAGTTGATGGATCTCCAGGAGATTTCCATGAAGTAAGCTTAAGATTCTCTCCTGTTCTGTTATTAGTACCAAGATTCATTCTTGGTAAGAAAGAATCATAAGGATTCTTGAAACTTTCCCATAAAGTTTCACCATTGTTTATGTTATCTTGTAACATGAGATTTCCAGTGTTCATTAACTGAACCCATGTAGCATTTCTAGCTACTATTCCTGTGAGATTTGTGCTCCATAGAACACGTTTTTGACCATTTGTAATAACAAGATTTCCATCTTCAGAGATTGAGATTAAACCAGAAGTGTCATTAACTGGATTATCTTTGTTAGCAACCCAAACAACAGTTTGTATTGGAACTTTATCATACCAAACTCCAACGTATCTTAACTCTGTTGTCGAATAAACAGGTGTGAAGAAACCAAACCTGAAAGTTCCAGTTCTGCAGAGAAGTGTTTCGGAATCTTTGATTGGAGTTGAGAAAGTGATTCTATCTTCAGCTAAACAGAGTAAGCTAGAGAATGCAAGAAGAAGAAGAAACACAACAAAAGAATCCATTTTCATTGAAGGACTCTGTCTTCAGCTAATGAAGTTTTGTTCGTTGTTTACTGTCTCTTAAAATTACCCTCAAATTGACTGATCTTTACCTGATAATGTATTTATCTTACCGTACCTGCAGTTGAATCCGATAGTTAATACAGAATTGTAGAACAAAAACAAATGTAGCAGAGCCATCCAAAGTTTATGTGGCTCTGATTTTTACTTTGACTTCTAGTCAAAGAAAGATGTGCAAGCTGGAAAACTCTTACGTGAATAAGGGTTTGTTTTGAAAAGTCTTCAAGAGATTTCATATAACGCCCGACCGTTGTTACCATAGGTCCTTCTGGACCATCACGAGAACTTAACATGTGTTTTGTCTTCACATTATTTCTGAATCAACGTTTAAATATATTCATCTCACCAGTAATCTCCACAGGAGCAAGCTCCGTTCTTAAAATGGTGAAATCGTTGCATGTCCCGTACAATAATTTCCCGTCCAGTCACAAGAGAAATGTACTTTGTAGCGTTATGACAATCAGCGCAGACCCGCAAGTTCTTTCTTACATGTATAGTTGTACCAGCAGTCGTATTCAAAAGTCCAAAAGAAATAGCCAGTTTCTCGCTATGGCTACTCAGTAACTGCTCCTTAACATCATCTTCAACTCCTAAGATCAAATTCGTGTCAGGAATATAACCAGCTTCCTTGATTTTGACAATTAGCTTTTCAAGAAAAGCATAAATCTTTCTTGACATGGGATGAGCTGTGCTTCCAGAGAAAAAGCTATGAATTTCATTCTTTATCTCTACCATACTGCAACCAGGAGTTTTACGAAGACCCTGTTTCAACATTGAAACTCTAACTTCACCCACTTTCTCCCACATTGAAGCTGTACGATATATGTTTGCAAGCAGAACATGATATCCACCATCATCTGGGTTCAACTCAAACAGTTTCTCAGCTGCTTTCTCAGCGAATTCCACGTTTTTATGAATCTGACAAGCTCCTAGCATAGCTCCATATACATTAACAGCCGGCTTAACAGGCATTTGCATAATAAAGTCCCAAGCTTCATTCAAACGTCCAGCTCGACCCAGAAGGTCGACCATGGCTCCATAATGGTCCATCAATGGTTCTATGGAGTAGGTTTCTTTCATCAGATTGAAGCATTTGATCCCTTCCTCCACCAAACCTGAGTGGCTGCAAGCAGAGATAACAGAAAGAAATGTGACACTATTTGGTTTGATGGTACCTTTTCGCATATCTTTAAACAATTCCAGAGCAGCTTTTCCAATGCCGTGTGTTCCATATCCATCTATCATTGCATTCCATGTCGTCACGTGACGTTCACTCATCATGTCGAAAATCTTTCTTGCGGTTGTAATAGCTCCACATTTCGCATACATGTCAACTAGAGCAGTCGCGACAAAAACGTTTTGGTCTAGACATTTTCGTAGTACAAGACAGTGGATCCACTTAGCCTGATGTGTAACTGACAACTCTGCAAGAGCTGTTATCACACTTACATAAGTAAATGTATCTGGTTTTACTTTCTGTGTCTGCATCTGCTTGAAGTAATTCAATGCTTCGATTGGACGTCCGTTTTGTGCAAATCCTAATATCAATGCGTTCCAAGATACAACGGTTCTGGTCTGCAATTTCCTGAATATAGCAGCTGCAGTATCAACTTCCTTGCACTTGCAATACATGGAGATTAAAGAGTTCACTACAGAAACATTACTGTCAAGACCTAACTCAACTGATAACGTATGGATGAACCTTCCTTTCTCGAGGTTACCTAGGTCAGCGCAAGCGTGCAAAGCACCCATGACTGATACATCACTAGGTTTTACTCCTTCATCCAACATCTTCTGAAAAACTACCATTGCTTCTGTAGGATTCTCGTTCTGCACATAACCATCAATCATAGAATTCCATGAAACAACGTTCTTTTCTGACATAGTATCAAAGAGTTGTCGAGCTGTTTCTAGAGATCCACATTTTGAGTACATATCTACCAAAGCTGTGGAGATATTCACAAGAGAATCAAATCCAGCTCGTAGGACATACCCATGAATAGCTTTGCCAATACTCATTAACCCCAAAGCAGAAACAGCAGGTAAAACAGAAACAATGGTGATAAAATTAGGCTTCAGATTCTCTTCACTCATTCGAGTAACCATCTCTAACGCCATACTCGGCAATCCATTTTGTGAATACCCAGCAACTATTGTATTCCAGGAAACCAAGTCTCTCTCAGACATTCTATCGAACACCTTGCGTGCCTCATGGACTTGCCTGCATTTCGCATACATATTTTCAAGCCCAGTCATGGCGAATAAATCCAACGAGAATCCACTCTTCACCAACAAACCATGAATTTCCTTTCCCCTCTTAAGCTCTGCTTCATCTCCGCAGACTTTCAGGAGATACGTGAAGTTATACACAACTGGCTTTACATCATCATACCTCATTCGAACAAAAAATTTCAAAGCATCATTCAAACCCGAAACCTTAGCATATCCTTTGAGCATAGTGTAATAAAGAACATCAAGCTTATCATCAATCGGCTCAAAAACACGAGCAGCCTCAACGACACTGCCATAGCGACAAAACAAACTCACAAGCTTCGTCTGGAACAAATGTTCTTGATAAAGACCATTTTTCAAAACAAGAGGTAGAATCCGACGGAGATCTTGCAGAGACGAGCAATTCTCCAAGAGAAGAGCAGCTGGGTGCTCGTAGACATTAGCAGGAATGTATACTCTTTGCGAAAGAAAATGGCGATGGTTAGATGAAATTGACGAATTAGCGATTTGAGAAACAGAGGAGACTTGCACCAATTGTGTGGTCATGGTGTTGTTCTATTGATCAATTCTCAGTTCCTTCTTCTCTTACAAATCCAAATCTTCTCCAATTTCTACTATTTCATCTGCTGCAAGAACAGAGCAGACAGTATCGTCAATGTCTGGATTTTATTTCACTTCTCAAATAACGATATCTAGAAGATTGACAGTGACGTGTGCTGATTTCATCATAACTTCAACAGATTCAATGCTAAACTTTTGCATCAAGAATTCACTGTCTGGTAAAACAAGAAACATACAAATTTGAATGACTTGAGAATTATTCTTACCCAAGTGAAGTCTCTTGATACAAACAAAAGTTTTCAATACAAACCCTTATTCACGTAAGAATTTTTCACCTTTCACATCTTCCATGACTAGAAATCAAACGAAAAACTAGAGCCACAGAAACTGTGGATGTGATTACCCGAATGATCTGTACATTTGTTTATTTTTCCACAATTCCGCCATAATTATCAGATCCAGCTGCAAGTACGATAAAATAATTACATTATCATGTAAATAATATTCAATTTGAGGATAAGATTAAGAGACACTAAACAATGAACAAAACTACATTCAAGCATTTCGTCGAACACGTTCCGGGCATGATCCATTTCACTAATTTTCAACAAATTTGCTACCAAAACAAAGCTTACAACACAGAAAAAGCATTACCAAGTAATCAAACAATGAACATTAGCGCGCCAAAGTCTCCAACGTTAACGGTAGAAACCAATTTTGTCAATAAACAACAATTAAAAACGTGCTCTTTGTTTAATTAAATACTATTTTTAAATCTCTGTTTCAGCAATCTACACAGCTAATACCTGAAAGTAAAAGAAGTCAACTCGAAATAGTTAAAAAAACATGAACCTGTCAACATCGCACTGACTCAAGTGGTCCTCTAACCTTTTTTTTTCTTCCACTGCAAAATTTGAAAAGTCAAAATTGGTAGTTGATTCTGCAAAATCAATCCTACTAATTATTGAGTTTTCAATTAAAAAATTCATAATTTCCCATATAAAATCTTAATATGTTACCTCAAAATAGTGATTCATATAGTTTATTTATAGATTGGTTTATATATAATTTCGAGTTTCTAATTCAAAGCTCGTGATTAGAAACGTTTGTTGAAAAAAATTTCGAGTCTTCTTTGCAAGATTGAATCTTTTATTGAAAAGTTTGATTATTTGTTTAAGTCTTCATAGGACGAAAACGACAACTTTTATTATAGTACCTGACTTGTAAGAGATCTCCTTAAGACCACGCAGCAAATCAAAGCTTTGAGCTATGCTGGTTTCAGTGAAAATGGCTTCTTCTTTCATTCTTCTTCTTCTTCCTCTTCTTCTTGCATTCTCTAGCTTACTCTGTTTAGCTCAAGACAGAATCACTTTCTCAACTCCAATCAAAGATCCAGAAACACTTCTCTGCAAAACTGGAACTTTCAGGTTTGGTTTCTTCACACCTGAGAATTCAACAACAAAGTTAAGATACGTTGGAGTTTGGTATGATAAAGTCCCAATACAAACTGTTGTTTGGGTAGCTAACAAAGATAATCCAGTAAATGACACTTCTGGTGTTATATCAATTGCTGAAGATGGAAATCTTGTGATTACAAATGGTCAAAAACGTGTTCTATGGAGCACAAATCTCACAGAAATAGTAGCTAGAAATGCTACATGGGTTCAGTTAATGAACACTGGAAATCTCATGTTACAAGATAACAGAAACAATGGTGAAACTTTATGGGAAAGTTTCAAGAATCCTTATAATTCTTTCTTACCAAGAATGAATCTTGGTACTAATAACAGAACAGGAGAGAATCTAAAGCTTACTTCATGGAAATCTCCTGAAGATCCATCTACTGGTGATTATACAGCTGGTCTTGCTCCTTTTACATTTCCTGAGCTTCTTATATGGAAGAACAATGTTCCACAATGGCGTAGTGGGCCTTGGAATGGTCAAGTGTTTATTGGTTTACCAGATGTTGAATCTCTTCTGTTTCTTGATGGGTTTAATCTGAATAATGATAATCAAGGAACAGTAACTATGAATTATGCTAATGATTCATATATGTATCACTTTAATCTAGATCCTGATGGAGCAATTTACCAGAAAGATTGGAGTACTTCAATGAAAAATTGGAGAATTGGGGTTAGATTTCCATCAACAAAATGTGATGATTATGGTAAATGTGGTGTATATGCTAATTGCAATATAAGAGAAGATCCTCCTTGTGGATGTATTAAAGGGTTTATACCGCGAAACAACACAGAATGGTCTGCAAGAAACTGGACTAGTGGCTGTGTTAGAAGAACTGACCTGCGTTGTGCGGCGCAGAACAATGGAAGTGGTAATGGAGGAGGAAGAGAAGATGGATTTTTGAAGTTGCAGAGGATGAAAGTACCAATTTCTGCACAAAGATCTGAAGCTAATGAACAAACATGTCCAAAAAGTTGTTTAGAGAACTGTTCTTGTACAGCTTATGCTTATGATAGAGGAATTGGATGTATGCTTTGGAGTGGGAACTTACTTGATATGCAATCCTTTTTAGGAAGTGGAATTGATCTTTATATTCGTCTTGCACATTCTGAAATCAGTAAGTAAAAACAAATCTTGACGTTTATAAATTTTTGATTCAAAAACTTATGAGAATCTGATCAAATACTTACAGAAACTAAGGATCATCGTGCTGTTAAGATCGCGTTACCAGTCATAGGAGTTGCTTTTGTTGCTGCAGTTTGTGTTCTTTTAGCATTCTTGAAGCTTAGAAAGCGTCCAGGTTTGTGTTTTCTTCTTCCTCCATTGATGAATATTCTTAAAGGTTGTTCCTTTTCTTACCATTGTTTTGTGTGCAATAACTTAAGCAGTACCTGAAAAAGACAGAAGTGCAGAGATATTGTTCGAAAGAATGGAAGCACTTACAAGTGATAATCAGTCTGCAACAAACCAAGCTAAGCTTAAGGAGCTTCCTCTCTTTGAGTTTCAAGTCTTGGCTACAGCAACTGATAACTTCTCACTTAGAAACAAGCTTGGTCAAGGCGGTTTTGGTCCTGTTTACAAAGTAAGAACCCCAAGTATAAATCAAACTTTTTTATTGAGTTTGCAGTCTCAAGACTGATTCTGATTTGGTGTTTACTTCTCCAGGGAAAGTTACCAGAAGGGCAAGACGTCGCAGTAAAGAGACTGTCGCGGAAATCGGGTCAAGGACTGGAAGAACTTATGAATGAAGTTGTTGTGATATCGAAGTTACAACATCGTAATCTTGTGAGATTACTTGGATGTTGTATTGAAGGTGAAGAAAGGATGTTAGTTTATGAATACATGCCAAAGAAAAGCTTGGATTCTTACCTGTTTGGTAACTAAATCACTTCTTCTAAACTTTGTTTTTGTTTACCAATTTGGGTCAAGAAAAGTGTTTAACTAGTTTGAGTTCATCTACTCAGATCCATTGAAGCAAAAGCTTCTTGATTGGAAGACTAGATTCACTATAATGGAAGGAATATGCAGAGGTCTTTTGTATCTGCATAGAGATTCTAGACTAAGGATCATACATAGAGATTTAAAAGCTAGCAACATTTTGTTAGATGAACATATGATTCCAAAGATATCTGATTTCGGACTTGCAAGAGTTTTTCGAGCAAATGAAGATGAAGCTAACACAAGAAGAGTTGTTGGGACATAGTAAGTTTAAACCCGTTTCTAAACTATGTAAGGTAAAAGATCGAAAAAATCGGGTTTCTAATCTTTGGATTTGTTAACTTTGCAGTGGCTATATGTCACCGGAATATGCAATGGAAGGACTGTTTTCAGAGAAATCAGATGTTTTCAGCTTAGGGGTTATATTGTTAGAGATCATAAGTGGAAGAAGAAACTCTAGTTCTCACAAGGAAGAGAGGAATACTAACCTTTTGGCTTATGTAAGTGTAGAAACCAAAATCCAAGCTTTTTTCCTGCAACAAAGATGTTAATTTGTTACGGTTTTACAGGCGTGGAAGCTGTGGAATGATGGAGAAGCTGCTACTTTAGCCGATCCTGTTGTATATGAAGAGAGTTTAGAGAAAGAGATAGAGAAATGCGTACAGATTGGACTACTTTGTGTGCAAGAAGTTGCAAACGATAGGCCAAATGTTTCTACTGTAATTTGGATGCTAAGTACTGAGAACACGAACCTGGCTAAGCCAAAGCAGCCTGCGTTTATAGCGAGAGGTGGAGATCAAGATGGCGAATCATCTGAACGGAGTAGCAGTCAAAAAGCATCTATTAATGATGTCAGCCTCACAGCAGTCACAGGACGTTAGCTCTCACATGAATCAATAAGAATGTAATATATATGTACATTTGTGTTTTTGAGAAACTCATGAGATTGCATTTCAATCCACAACTTATAATATCGTTAATACCAGAGTTAAAAACAACACAATGTAGCTAGATTGTATTGATTTCGAGGCTGAAACTTTGATCTACTCTAAGATTCTCTTTAAAGATATGTGAAATTAACTAACCTGGATGAAGAAACTGAACGTGAAAGAGTAGAAGATCATAAAAGCAAGAGAATCCACAAAGGAGAAGTAGCTCTTGGCTCAGAGAAAGATTCCACTTTAAGATTTTGTGCTGTATATCGAAGCAGACATGGGTAAGATCCAACCTTAACTTTTCTGCATAGAATTATTAGTGAATATTATATATACAAGACTGTATCATTCGGTGAAACATTGAAACCTTTTTCAACTGTGTTTTTCAAAGACAAACAAAGGCATTGATTACATTGATCTCTGAACTTCCACACAGTTTAAGAGAGAACCCAGAAACAAGACCATACTTACAACGAGGATGACAATACCCTCATAACTTGAACACTAGACGGTGAAACAAGCACAACTGCACAAGAACATAAACCCACAAGCCAAAGGCATAGGAACAGTTCATTTCCCTTCCATGTGTCCTGCAATATGAAAACTCAAGATCAGTGGTCACATATCAGACATCATAGATTGGTCAGGCTTGCGAGGATATAATTTAGCATATGTTAAAGGTCAGATCTCAATCACATACTTCATTGAAGACAAACTTTCTATGCCCTAGGCCAAGAGAAACTTATTCTCAAGTAAGTAGACATTGACCTGCATTCGAAATTAACCTTGCTACTTATCCGCAGCATCATGATACTCCTCCTTGTCTCCCTCTTCCTCAGCTACCTCTGGTACTGTATGAAGTATATCACTATCAGAGAGATTCCTGGAACAATTTTCGCCCAATTTCTCATCTTCTCCTTCCTTATCATCTGGATATCTAACAACAACCACAGGACAAGCACAATGATGAACAGAGTAATCGCTTACACTCCCTAATCTCCCTTTGCTACTCCGCTTAGCAGCGCCAAATCCTCTGCTACCCATTATCAAAGTGCTTAACCCTAACCTCTCCACCTCCAAACAAAGCCTTTCCTTCATGTCATGATCCTTCACAATATGGATCTTAAACGGGATCTCCGCTTCGACTAGGGGTTGAGCAACATCGTTAGCTTTCGCATTCGTGAAAATATCAAAATCGTCTTCTAGCTTTCTCTGAGACTCTTCGTTCTCTGGATCCCACTGCGGTGACAAGTCAATGGCACCCCAATCAGCGCCGTAAAGAACGCTCGTCGGCCTAACGTGAAGGAGAACAACAGCGTCTCCTGATCGGAGATAGTTCTGAACTGCCCATTGAACAGCATAAGCACTCTCGTCGCTTAGATCCACAGCGATCCCGATCTTACGTTGCGCTCCAGCTGTAGGTGTACCGATCGACGGGAATCTTGGGGAAGATGGCTGCACAGTAACAACCGTTGGAGATTTCCGGTCAGATTTTCTCGGCGAAGTCATGGTACCGTGCTCTCTCTCGGATTTATCGGCGAAGTCTTCCAAGGCGATGAAGAATCTTCTAAAGAGTGTTTTCTTTGTAAAGGAAGCTTGGCGGTGGAAGCAATGGATTTTGTTCTGTACGGTACAGATCATAACAGCAACCTTTTTATAAACGCTTTTAATGATTAATAGCCGTTAGATATGGGAATTTATGATCTAACGGTAGTGATGATAGAGCTAGATGGTATTTAAATAAGAACGGAACACTAGAAACTTCGGTCAAACAAAATTTCATAGACCGTAAACCTTAAATAAATTTTGGAATTTTTTATAAAAAAATTTACAATTCAAGCATTTTAAAAAAAATGTACTAACACTAAATTCAAAATTATTATTAAAATTATTATTGGTATACTTTCACATATTATAATAAATTTACAAATCTTACGATAAATTAAAATATTTTACATAAATTTTTTAAAAAAACTTAAATATAACGTTTTGACCGTCTCTTTCATGGTAATATAATTTAAATATTACCACAAAAGTTTAACACGTGCTTAAACCTCATTCACATAATACTAGAAAATAACTTTATATAACATCACATATCCTAAAACAATTCTACTTTAAACATGTTTAACTGTAGAATTCTAACAAAATGTATAATATAATAACTTTCTTGATGTTACACTAAACCTTAAACCCAAACCCATATATGTTCAAGTTGTAAAGTCACATTAACGAGGCCAATGTCCTTGGTTGCTATCAGCTCACATGGTCACATCTTATTTTTGTTAACATAAAATATTAAATTATTACTGTATTTTTTTATGTTCAATTTTAATGTTATTCTATTTTATATTTTTGATGTCTTTTTAGATGAAGTTTGCTTAGACTAAAATTTTTAGAATTGATTTATCATTATTTAAAAAAACTACTAAAAATAGTTTTTAATCTAATTTATTTACTTTTGGAAATCATTTTTATGGTATATTCATAAAGTGTAGCAATAAAGTTGCAATTTTTATGTATTTATTTTTGAAATATTAATTTGAAATCCTATGATTTTTTTTTAATATGATAAAAATTATATTGTTAGTTTTTTTTAACACCTGAAAAAAAACACTAAAAAAATATAATTTTTATCATATATTATCGACTCTAGATAAGACCAGGCCCATCTGATGACTCATTCACAATCAGGTCCTGTTTTAAAAAACATTGCCTTTTAGATCTGAGATTTCTTTAATCATTAAGGACTCATAATTGTTAATTATTTTAACAAATTGACCAAATTAAGACACTTTAACAAAAACAAAAACGTTTATTAGTTTGGTAATCAGTAAAATACAGAATTTGACTGTTATATTTGTTAATCCCCAAAAAAGACATCTTTTATAAATTAATTATATTATAAGGAATCGTATAATATAAAGATAAGAACAAACATTATATCTGTAAGTGGGGAGAAATCCACGTGGCAACAGCTGGTACCGTTAATAATGAATGTTTGTGGTTGAGATTATGAATAATTAATTACCCGCCAAATCATTAACGCATTATAAATTAGAATAATTAATTTAATCAATTAATAGAAAAAAGGTATTATCATCAAAAGGCGTTCAAGGGGATATTGGGGGAAGAAGAGGGAGAGGACGAAAAGCCCTAACCCTAAGGTTTACATTGATGTCAATGGCGGATTCCGATAAGCTAGAGAGTGGTGGAGGAACCGTTATTGTAGGAGACATTAGGGATGAAGGTGGAGTAGTGGTGGAAGAGAGAGAGAGCGAGAGGCAAATGGAACTTGAAGGAATATCTGTGTTGGATTTCGATCTGCTTTGTTCGACGGTTGCGCTTCAGACTCAGGGGAATTGGAGGAAACTTGAGAGTTTGGAAGGAGAAGATGTGGATGAGGATGATTATGGCGGCGTCGTTTTTCGGCTTTGGGAAGGCGATGTTATGGATTGCCTTGAAGATCGTCATCTCTGTATTGAATCCGCTTGGTAAGGGTTTTTTCTCTCCCCAAATCAATTTTGAAGTGAAAACACTTTTTAGTCATCGTCGCGTCGATTTCCTTTTCCTCTGGAAAGTAATTTCTTCTGAAATTCAATTTCCTCGAAACATTTTCCTGGGAAAAATTCTCAGGAAAATTCTGAGGTTGCTCTTATCTTATCCATTTACTTTTATGGTTCCCTCTATTCATTTTGACATTTGTTTGACAAGCTAATCGTTGAAATGGTTCTAGTCAAATTTTGGTCAAATGCCCCCAGAATATGAAAGAGGAAAAACCTCTATGCACACTATTCTGCTTCTTTTTTTGTCCCCTTGTGGCGTTTCTATATACGAAAATTCTTGCATCATGAGACAATTTCTCGGTCTAATCTCATATTTCTCTGTTTCTTCTGCTGTAATTAGAGTAATTGAGTTTATCATTCCTGGAAGAGTGATCATGAATCAAGAGACTTTTGTATAATAATATTTTATCTTCTTTCAGCTGTCCATGCTATAGATTTGGCAAGAACATGGCACGGGCTGGTTTAGGTTCTTGTTTTCTTCAGGTATAGCATCCTATTTACCCTTTTTGGTTATCTTGTTCTTGAGGTGCAATCATCAAAAGATGTAGACATTTTATATGTACTGATTTCCTCCTCCTGACCAATTTTTTGTGTATTAGGGTTCTGTTCATATGATTCTCATTGCCGGTTTCCTATTCAACGTTGCAGCTTTTGCTGTAACCAAGAAGCACTGCTTTCTTTATTTAGCCATTGCTTTTGTCCTTTTGATTGCATCCTACTTGGGTTTCTTCCGTATGCAGATAAAAAGAAAGTTTAACATTAGAGTAAGTAGTTCCGTAACCACATTTCTGAAGTATGTACAGAATTTTTAACTGTTTCTTCTCTATAATGACCTTTTGATTCTCTTACTTTTAACAGGGTACTGATAGTTTCTTCGATGATTGCATCTACCATCTCACGTGTCCATGTTGTACATTAACTCAGGTGTGTAATAGCTGCAGCATGAATCCTTTTCCAGCTAAGCTCTTCGATTTAAACTTGTTTGTTGCACGGTGCAGGAAGCGAAAACGCTAGAGATGAATAATGTCCATGCTGGTATTTGGCACGGTCGTGGCGACACTCTATGCATAGGCAGCTATCCTGAAGGAAAAGCTTTTCTTGAACTGCATTCACCTCCAGTCATGGTATCAACCATGTCCTCTGAACCCTAGCGATACACATCAGTGTACGCATACACCCCAACCAATGAACCAAGCTGCCCCCTCCTTCATAGGCATTGGTGTTATCCTTAGCTGCTTCTGAGAAGGTCAAATCTGATTTATATGCAAAGATTTTGAAGTTCATTGAACAAAAAAAGTCCTTTTGTTGGGTTTAAAAGTTACGCCTTTGAAGGAGAAAGGCCGAGAGAAGAAGCTATTTGTATGCTAATTGTGTACGAATAGAAGTTATGTATATACAGCCACTCATTTGTATGAAAATTCATTGATGATGATGATGATGATGATGCTTATGATGATGATCACATATAACTCTTGTACTTGTTTAAGATGGAAGATAAAAGCGTAATTTGCGCAAACCCTTGATTCTTGCTCTTTCTCTTTACTTATTACACAGGGACTAAGCAAGATATGGTGATCATAGTACATGTTCTTCCTGGGACTAAGCAATGGTCACTTGGTCGTCTGCAACCTCATGGGCCATGGCAGCACATAAGAGGTACACAATATCTCATCTTTCTTACAAAAATGAAAGAACCAGTCTTGATAGATATATACATGAATATAAACACTTTATTCAAATTCTCTGGGCCACACTAGGGCACATTTTTCACCGGTTATGTTCATTGTTCCACCGTTCAGAGAACAAAACGGCCGGTTTATATCAGAAACCAACCGTGTAAATACAATTCT
>KE151855.1:219396-244636 GCA_000411095.1 Aethionema arabicum | reverse complement strand
GGGGGGGAAAAGAATGAAAAATAAACAAGAGGAAGACAAGAACATGTACTTCTTTTCTTTGTTCTCTTCTAAGATGTGTAAAATTCCTATGATAACAAAACAAAAATCTGAGAAAAAAGATTGAAAAACCTTTCTTGCTTCTTCTTCTATGGAGCCATTAAACCATCAACCGTGTAAGACAGAGACTTAGCCCAGTCAGTTTTAAGCAGCATTGTTTGCAGTGTATGCATCACATCATATCCCGGATCGAGTTTTCGCTGCCAACCCTACAAATCAAAACTGGTATTAAACTTGATCTGATCTTTCAAAAGTTGTTTTAACAGTTTCAAAGGTAACATCTTTAAGCTCTGTTTCTATACTAATGGCCTCTTGTTTGCAGAAAACATAAAGCCATTTTAACTCACCTCAAGAACTAATGTTGTCACCATTACAGTGCAGACATTCCCGTCGATATTGACTCTATGGCGTCTTACTTTCTCGAGCAATTCGTGCATACAATCTGCTGGATGAACTAAATCTCCCTCAGGTGTTCCCCAGAACTTAAATGCTTCCTCTACTTCCTGTTATATGCATCACAAAATCAGAAATTTTCGACGGTATCTTCAATATATATGCAGATTTATATGCTTCCAAGGTTTGAAGCAAGAACTTTTAGTAACATTTTGACATATAATACCTCGATAAAAGCCTCTGGATTAGGACAATTCTGTTTTCTCGATAATTTAAGTGCACGTTCAGCAGCAGTCCGGCCATCTCTACGTGCAACCCCCTTGAAAAACTCAAGTAAGTTTTCTCGATCATTCTTTGAGAGTTCAGCAGTCATTCCTACATCAAGGAAAATGATGTGTGGCTTCCTGGTTTTAAAAAGACCGCCCCGGGAACCTTTTTTCCGGACTAGGATATTACCCGGATGCATATCAGCATGTATAAAGTTATCAACCTGAAAAATCAAGAACTTATACACTTCAGGGGATACTAATCAAGAAACCAAGAGAAGTTAATCAAGAAAAGAAACATTACCAGAAGCATCTTTAAAAGAGCATGAGTTCCAATGTGAGCTAATCTTGTCTTAATCCATTCATGTCCTTCCATACCATCAACATAAAGTGCTACACTTTCACCATTTTCATATGTTTCAACCAAAACTGCAGGATGTACAAGCGGATAAACCGGTTTAGGGAAAGAAACATCTTTCCATCTTCGGAAATTGTATATAAACCGGCTCAAATGTGAAGCTTCCCTCGCCAAATCAACTTGAGACAACATGAATACACCAAACTGTTGCACACTTTCATCAAGTCTTAACCACTTCAAAGTTGGGATTATAGTTGAGATCTTTGCAACCACATTGATTATCACAAAATCTCGCCTAATCGATTCACCAACACCGGGATGCCGAACTTTGACAGCAACTACTGAAGACTTTGTCTTTTGTCCTGGATATTGAAACCTCAAAGAAGCTCTATGTACTTGAGCTATACTTCCAGATGCTACAGGTGCCTCTTCAAAATCCTCGAATATCTCAGAAAGTTTCCGACCAAATGCTTTCTCAATAGTCTTTTTTGTGTAGGCAAAACTATGCTCAGGAGCATTACTATGGAGTTTCGAAAGCTGTGAACATAAATCCCTAGGAAAAAGATCTGGTCTTGTAGCTGCCCATTGTCCCCATTTGATAAAAGCAGGACCAGCTCTCTCTAGAGTTCGATGAATAACCCGAAGCCATAGTTTCCTAAACCGAGGTCCACAGAGTTCCACAAATGGCGACATTATAAGACTCGGAGAAAACAAAATAGCTAAATAGATAGCCCTCGCAATCAAAATAACACCTTCTATAACCGAAAACACAACCGAAGACAGAAAGATAGGACCATTCTTTGCTCTTGTATACAATGATTTCTTTGCAGGATACTGATCTATAACCGAACTAGGAACTCGCTGCGCCCAAGCTACCTGTCCACAAGTTGCTGCAATGAAACCAGGTACTAATAAATGTGACCGGGTAAGCGATAAGCTGAAAGCTTGCGCAATAGTGTTTATCCGAGGTAAACTCCATTGCCTTAATTCAAGGTAAAGCTTTTTCCAAGCAACTTGAGCTTGATGAGTAACTACATTACTTGAAGTAGAAATCGAATAATTTCGCGAAAGATTACTCCTTAATAACGTTCCTTTAACATCTTTATAAGCTAATGAACTATGCCCATTACTAGGAATTCTAGTGGAAGAAGAGTAAAGTCTAAATTGATGCAACCTTAACGATATTGTAGCAGAAGTTTTATGGTTCCCACATTTAGATCCTCTCTCTTTTTGATTCGATATTAGAGATTGCGTGTGTTTACTAATGATTCTAAACATCAAAAATCTGCAGGAAAAATCAAGGAAGAAGAAGAAATTATCAGCTGAGAAAACGATCTAATCAATCCAAGGATCAACATTAGGATGCTTATATCAATAAATTTGCAAGTTTAGACATGAATTTAGCAGAGATTTCACATTTGGGATCATGAAATTGGCTTCCGGAGAAATTGGAAAGCAAACAGAAAACCCGATCAGAATTCATGAATAGACGAAGCAAAATACGGGAAAACTATAAATGGGTCTTCGAAGATTACGAAGAAAAACACGTTTTGTGTAACGAACCTTGACATGACGAAGATTGTGAGATTCCACGGTAAGAAAAACACGGAAACGTTGTGAATTTTGTATGGTGTAGATCTTTAAAACGTTGAAATTGAGGAGCATTTTCTCATTGACTTGGAATTGGGAAGGGCATATGATTAATAACCGTCACCGTCACCGTGACCGTGTGTTTGTCCGGCGTTTAATGGGGTTTCGAAGCTACCTTCCGGCGAAGACCTAAAAGGGGACACGGAGAGAGAGAGAATAGGTCAGGACAGTGATTTTGATTAAGGAGAGATATTATTTGGGCACAAAGACAAATTGAGATTTTTGTGGGCTTTTTAAGCATTAACGATAGAAAATTGAGTTAGTCCACAAAAAGGGATTAATGATGTGAACAAGCGATTGGAGGTCGGTCCATTTATAATTTAATGCTATGTTTATATATATTGTTATTAACGCTTACGTGTCATATTCTCGACCTAAGAAAAGGCAAAAGTGCGATGTAATGTGAATAAAACCTTTGATTTGGTTTAAAATACAATTTTTGAGATGTATAAAAAAGTTTAATGTAATTAAACGGAATAATTTTTCATGACTTTTTCAATATTAATATTTGTTATTATTGTTAGTACATGATTAATTTTATAACGAAATGTTTAAAATAATTATTTCTTGTTTTCAATTTATGTATTGATATTTTTTTACATCAAATTTTGATGTATTGAACCCGGTACCTTAAGAATCAGAGGGAAGCACTTACCACTAGACTACCTTGTTCTGATATCAAATTTTGATTTAAGCATGATAAAAATGATAATTTATAGATTTTTTTTAAATGTGATTGATTGGTAATATATGTAATAGTATATGATATCATTAAATTCACAATAACCTGATGTAAATTATGTTCTTTTTTATTATATAGTATAATTTATTGTGATTTTTCACTTTAATAATTTTTATATTGGTTATATTTAAAAAAAAAAAATTTATTTTATTACTAATTCACAACAAATAAATGATTAAATTGTTAATTAGAAAATTGAATGTTGAATAATGTAACCATATTATATTTGTTCTTGATGATCATATTTGTACTGTTTGACTTGTTACGACGTCGTTTTATTGTAATTCGATAAAACACAAATTGTCAGTGTACGCTTAAAAAGAACTCTTTTATGTAATGGGCAAACACTGTTAAAAACCTTTTTCTTCCACTATACACCGGCTGCTTTCACCGGATTTAGATTCTCCGGCGACGGAGGAAAGATTCGTCTTCAAGGTGAGCTTCCATTTGACTCTCTATTCTCTCGCTATCTCTCTGTTTAGATGAATTGAAGTGAACACTAGCTGTCGGGTGAAGAAAAGTAGGTTATTCTAAATTGTTGACTCATAATTTAGGGTTAATAGCAATAATACGATTCGATTGAGCTGTGTGAAATTTCAGGATCAGAAAATAAAATTTTGGTAGGGTTTTAGGATCTGTAATGAAGATTTTGCCCAAAGTAATATTGTCATCATAGATTTGAATTTTGATGATAAGATAAGAGGGTAAGAATGTGTGATGGCATATCATAGAGAAGTTTAAAGTTAGTGTTGAACTTATTGAATTAGGTAAATGGCCTAAGTTGATTACTTTTGATTTCATGATTTTGAAGACATTGCCTCACTAATCGTTTGTGTAATCTAGGAAGTGATTGGACAGTAAATTGCTTGAATGTGATTATCATGAGTCTGATTACTTGAGTTGTGAATGTTGAATTTTGAATTTTGAATTACTGAAATGAAGTTTGCTGCTGA
The DNA here is from genome assembly GCA_000411095.1 of Aethionema arabicum. Classification (NCBI taxonomy): domain Eukaryota; kingdom Viridiplantae; phylum Streptophyta; class Magnoliopsida; order Brassicales; family Brassicaceae; genus Aethionema; species Aethionema arabicum. Next base: position 240,217 of record KE151855.1, on the reverse strand, counting down.
ATTGTGTGTAATTTAGAGTCTCTTAGCTTATTTTTCACTAATGATTACATGTTTTGGGTCCTTAAACAGCTTTTATGTAAGAACTGAATGCATTTAACTTCTTAGACTAAAACTGGAGAAAACTCTTAAAGAATCCTGCATATGTGAAACAGAAAACAGTGTATTTGTTAACCGAAAAAGAAGATCAACGAGTAGTGGGGAAATTAAAGGAATCAGATGGGAAGTAGCAACAGAGGTGAAGAACAATTAAAACAAATGGCAGAACTGAGCAAAAAACTCAAAGAAGGTGAGAGGATTCTAGAGCCTACACGTAGACCTGATGGCACTCTCAGGCAACCTATCCGAATTCGAGCTAATTATACTCCACAAGATGAAGTTGCTATCTATCAACCAAAAGGTGCTCGGGTATGAAACCCTTATTCCTCAACACTGAATTCTGTTCTTGTATATAAATTCTTTCAGTTTAATTTAACTAAGTAAGTATCCATTGTTGATGACGTTGTTGCATTATCCGTACAACTTTTTGATTTACTAGAGTACACACTTTAAACCTCTGTAAGCTATGTGCTTTAGTAAAGAAAGAAGATGGAACAGTTTGTATTTCATTGTTCTTTTACTAGGATCTAATTTTCATTGTCTTTGCAATAGTTGAAGAAGGAAATGGCTTCACAAGGTCCTCCAGGTTATGAACCTGATCCAACTCCTAAACCAAAGACTAAAGCTGCTAAGAGGAATGAACGTAAGAAAGAGAAGAGATTACAGGTATGTGTTTCAACTCTATTCCTGTATAAGCTTCAAATGGTAGCTATTGGATTTGTCATCAATTCAATCACCATGGTTATGCAAAATAACCTGTGCAGGCTACGGTAGAGAAAGGTAACAGCTCGGAAGATGGGTCAGCTGGTAATATCGATAAAGAAGACGCACTTCCCGTGGTTACTCCAAGCAACGAATCTCAATCTGTGAATGTATTGGCTTCAAAAATGGAGGCTTTAGATGTTTCTTCAAATACTGTTATACCCTCATCTACTTCAAACCATGGAGAAGTACCCAACCCAGGAATTACAAGAGAAGACATAGAAAAACGAATAAGAGCACTTAAGAAAAAGGTAATATTTCCATCTTCCTTAGCTACCATAATCAGAATAAGACATTAGGTGAAGTTCCCATTTGCAAGATATGATCTTGACCTTGTAGATGTGTATTGTGTATTGTTAATGTTAGGGAATATGGTATTTTAGACCCTCAACTATCTATGTTTGGTGAAAAAGAACCCTCAACTATCCAAATGGTTTTCTAAACCCTGAACTTTAGTAATCGGGTTATTTAAACCCTATCGAGTTTTTTAAATTAAAATTAAAATTAAACCATAATTTCAAAATTTAACCAAAAAGTAAAATCCAAATTTGGATTATTTATAGTATAGTTTCAAGTTTAAATTTGAGATTTTGGTTTAAAAAATCCTGCTATTAAAGTCTAGGGTTTAAGAAACCAGATTATCAAAGTTCAGGATTTTAAAAAACCGTTTTGAAAGTTAAGGTTTTTTACACCAAACGGAGATAATCCAGGGTCTAAAATACTGTTTTCCCTTAATGTTACCGTGCATAAACCGGCATTTTTTTAGCATTTAGTGTAATTGTCATTTTCTGTTAACATTTGCAGATCAGACTAACAGAAGCTCAACAACAGAAGACTGCTCCAAGAGATCTAAATCCAGAGCAATTAGAGAAATTCTCTAAGTTAGAAGAATGGAGACAAGAACTAAAGGCTTTGGAAGATAAGGAAGCTGAGTTTGCTGCAACATCAACATGAAGCTTGTAGCTTTTAAACAGGTTTTAGCTTCTCTCACTAAATTGCTGAAACCAATCCCAGTTTGTAACTTTTTACAGGTGAAGTTGTTCTTAGGTTTTGTCAGAAATCTGGTTGATGAATTTGTCCCCAACGGATAAATGTTGATGGGAATTGATCTCACTTTGTGTTCGGTTTAAAACTTGGTTCTGAATTTAAACCGAAATCATTTTGTTTTTGTGTCATTTGAATTGATGAAAATTTGGTTTGATTTGTATTTTTGTTAACAAAATCTAATTTAAACCGGAATCTTGAGCTCCCGTTAACTCCAAGGTTTTTTACTTTTGTAGCTAAATTTTTGTATTATGCGTTAATTAATTTTAGCTCCCTGTTAATTTTTGTAATTCTAATTTGGCCCACTTATTCAAGTAATATACATTTTGGTCCAAATAGGACTAATATAAATCGTAAGGGATGGATTGGTTTTCCGCAGACGCGTCTGTTGATTCGACGGCGCGTGTGCCATACGAGTATCGCCGCCGGTCATGATGTAAAGTACGCTAAGCGTACTACACTTCCTTCGTTTGTGATGATATCACGTCACGTGATCTTTGATCTGCAATTTCGACACGAAAAGTTGTTAAAATACTTTATACTGTGCGTCTGTGTCTCCCATGGCGTTTATCAGACTCAGTGAAATTGAGTGATTGGGTTTCAAGAAGAAAATTACTAAAGTATGGTAATGTAGTAGTCTCCGACGAGAAGAAAACCGGTGGTCGCAGTGAAGAAAACATTGGCGTTTTGTTAGGATTGCTTAGGGCTGAGTCTATTAGGTCGTCGGCTAATGTTTCGGAGATCATCTCAGGACTGGCTCTTGTTGCCTGAATTAGGGATTCAAGCAACCTTGATATTAGTGATCCTGTTCATAGTCTTGAAGTTTCCTAAGGATACGGATTCTGGAAATTTATCGATAGTCTCAATTGTTGATGGTGGAGAGATGACTTGATATTTACTAGAATGGTGATGAGTAAGGCTAGATGGTAACTGCGGCTCAATTGGAATGTGTAGGAGAAGAGTTGAAGTATGTTTCTGGTTATCCCCTGGCCTAAAGAGCTATCCTATTTCTATGACCATTGCACAACCTCAACGGTTACTGCAATCTTTTCAAGTTCGGTATGCATTTTTAGTGTAAAATTTTGCTTACTTTTCAAGTTCGGTATGCATTTCTAGTTTACTCATGGGATGTTACAGGTGGATGTGCAACAAGAAGAGAGTTGCAGTGTGCTATGGGAGAGAAGGATTTGTGAATTCAACGCGTGTGAAGATTCTTGATACCTGAACTGCTAGTATTGATTCATAGTCTCGAAGACCTTAAATTCTTACCTTTGTGGCTTCCCGGTTGCTAAACATGTTTCATCTGCAAAAAGAAGATTTTGATTGCATCAGTGTGGTTGCTGGTGCTCATACTAACCAGCATGATGTTCTGTATTTATTTTGCTGGATTAGACAAAGATTTTTGGAAGGTTAGGTGAATATTAAATGATCATAAGTTATTGTGTATCATATTATGCTGTCATAATGATAAAGTATGCTATTTATTGTTGCAGACACACTGTGCTACGTGGACTGATGCTTTAAGTGAAGGAATCAATGGTTGTGCATACATATTAGAAAGGGTCACGGCGATTAATTACTTTAAATTCGTGTCATGTTTTAAGTCACATGAAATCACTTCTTACATCTTTGAAAGTTCAACCTTTGATTGGTGGCGACAGCTTCCAAAGCTAGAGAAGAACTTTACAGTTAAATGTTTTTAGCTCAGGTGAAACTAACATGTCTTCTAATACGATATATGTTTCAGCGAAGCCTGATCAGAAACAAACACAGATATGAAGATCTTCATCATCTTCTTACTTTTCGGATCTTGCATCTCTGTCAATGTCGACATGATCACAAGAAAACAGTTCTTGAAAGATGGTGATGTTATTGTCTCTACAGGAAATCGATTCGTGTTTGGATTCTTCAGCCTCGGTAATTCAAAGCTTCGCTATGTCGGAATTTGGTATGCTAATGTCTCTGAACAGACTATTGTATGGGTTGCAAACAGAAACCATCCAATTAGTAATAAAACTGGACTGATAAAGTTCAGCAGCAGAGGAAATCTCTGTGTTTATGCATCTGTTAATGGAACAGAGCCTGTCTGGTCTACTGATATTTCAGGTAATACCTCAAAACCAACGTTAATCGCAAGACTCTCCGATTTAGGCAACCTTGTTCTTCTTGATCCTCTCACAGGAACAGTTTTCTGGGAGAGTTTTGATTATCCTACAGACACTTTTCTTCCTTTTATGAAACTTGGATTCACTCGAAACAACGGTTTAGATCGCTTTCTAATTTCCTGGAGATCTCCTGTTGATCCTGGCTACGGTAACTTCTCATACCGGATAGAACGTAGAGTGTTTCCACAGCTGAAACTGTACAAAAGTGGGATCACATGGTGGCGTGCAGGGTCATGGACTGGTCAGAAATGGAATGGAGTACCGGGAATGACGAAATCGTTTATCTTCAATAGCTCATTTGTGAGTAATGAAGACGAAGTTTCAATCTCTTACGGTGTAACAGATCCTTCAATCATTACAAGAATGGTCGTTAACGAGACAGGAAACCTGCAACGGTCCACATGGAACGGAAGAGACAAGAGATGGAACGGTTTCTGGTCAGCTCCTGAGGAGAAATGTGACTACTACGGACACTGTGGTCTTAACGGTTGTTGTGATCCTACACCTGCAGAAACATTTGAATGTACTTGTTTACCTGGTTTTGAGCCAAAGACTCCTCGAGATTGGTTCTTGAGGGATACTTCAGGTGGGTGCAAGAGGAGGACGAGAGCATTGACCTGTCGTGGAAAAGAAGGATTTGTGAAGTTGAAGCGGATGAAGATTCCTGACACGTCAGCTGCAAGTGTGAATATGAACGTAACGTTGAAAGATTGTGAGCAGATGTGTTTGAGAAACTGTTCTTGTGTTGCGTATGCAAGTGCTTACCATGAGAGTGAAGGTGGAGCAAAAGGGTGTTTGATGTGGCATGGTGGTATGTTGGATACGAGGACGTACGTGAACTCAGGACAAGATTTCTATATACGTACAGATACAGAAGAGATAGGTATATAATCTGAAACTGTTCTGCTCTTTAAAAATGCATAAGATGATGTGTTTGACTGCAGCAAAGAAGAAACAGATCAATTTAGAGTAATCCCAATGTACTAAATAGGGATGGGCGTTTGAGTTAATCGGGTAATTCGGTTCGGGTATCGGGTTTCTCAGATTTAAAAGGTCGAACCATTCGGGTCTTATGAGTTCAGTTCGGGATTTTGAATTTCTGGTCTTTTGAGTTTTGAACAGTTGAACCATTTGGGTCCCAAAATTAATTTGGTTTGGTTCGGGTTATAGTAAGTTTGGGTTGTTTCGAGTTTTGGGTTTTTTTCGGTTCTTAAAGAATTGAACTATTTGGGTCGGTTCGGGTTAATTCGGGTTGCTTTGGTATAAATGGCCATTCCTAGTACTAAATAACGATTTTTGCTTGCTTTCAGCGCGTTGGAATGCAAATAGTTCATCAGGAAAGAGAAGACTCTTCTTGATTCTCATCACTTTAATTGCAGCTGTAATGTCAATAATGGTTATTCTGTTCTGTTTCACAAGGAAGCAACGACGTAAGAAATCTTTGATATTGATCTTTTTAAGTTATCTTGTACTTGCTTAGCTTCCAACTAACAAATGAAAACGTGTTCAAGCCCAGAGTCTAGCAGACATAGAAGATCTTCAACGTCTTTTGCTCCAAATTATTTTGATTTCGAAGACACATTCAGATTTGAAGAGTTTGAGGACAAGGCAAGAAAAGGCGAGTTACCTCTCTTCGAGCTTACCACAATCGCTGTAGCTACGCGTAACTTCTCTGCTGATAACAAGCTTGGAGCAGGCGGTTTTGGACCTGTTTATAAGGTAAGAAACAAACCATATCCTGATCAAAGAATACAAAACAAAGGAAGATTTCGTTTTTGTATCTGCAAATCTTTATCAAAATTGAAGATTTTGGTCTCTGAGTTCAATAATTTGTCTGAACATTTTGGTTTGTTTTTGTTCAGGGCGTGTTACACAACGGAATGGAGATAGCTGTGAAGAGGCTTTCAAGAAACTCAGGCCAAGGAATGGAAGAGTTCAAGAACGAGGTGAAGTTAATATCAAAGTTACAGCATCGGAATCTTGTTCGAATCTTAGGTTGTTGCGTTGAAGCAGAAGAGAAGATGTTAATATACGAATACTTACCAAACAAGAGCCTTGACTATTTCATATTCCGTAAGTTCAAAAACCAAACTCCCCTCCTAAGAATCGATCAATGACTTCAACTGATTTCTGCTTCTTAATTCTTATAGATTATGAGCAGAGAGCTGTGTTAGACTGGCCAAAACGTATGGAAATCATCCGCGGGATCGCTCGTGGAATCTTGTATCTTCATCAAGATTCAAGACTAAGAATCATCCATAGAGATCTTAAAGCAAGCAACGTACTTCTTGATAATGAAATGATCCCAAAGATTGCAGATTTCGGTATGGCTAGGATCTTCGGAGGCAACCAAATCGAAGGAAGCACAAATAGAGTGGTCGGAACATAGTGAGTTACTACTCTTTCTCAATCCCCAAATAACTGTATAAAATCTTTCAACTTCTTACTAGTTTTTCAATCTCCATTCAACAGCGGATACATGTCACCGGAATATGCAATGGACGGACAATTCTCGGTGAAATCCGACGTATACAGCTTCGGAGTATTGATCATAGAGATCATAACCGGCAAGAAAAACAGTAGTTTCTACGATGAATCTTCTAATCTAGTCGGACATGTAAGTAAAAGCTCCATATTTTCAATTAGGACTGGGCATTAGGGTACCCATTCGGTTTCGGTTTGGTACTTTCGGTTCTTTGGTTCTTCAGTTTCATGATTAGAGGATTCGTTCGGATACTTGAAGATTTTGGTTTGGTTTTGGTTCCGGCTCGGGTTTGGATGCTTGATAAGAAGATCTAAAAAAATCCCGAAAAACTTAATAATTACNTGTGGGTTTTTTTCGGTTCTTAAAGAATTGAACTATTTGGGTCGGTTCGGGTTAATTCGGGTTGCTTTGGTATAAATGGCCATTCCTAGTACTAAATAACGATTTTTGCTTGCTTTCAGCGCGTTGGAATGCAAATAGTTCATCAGGAAAGAGAAGACTCTTCTTGATTCTCATCACTTTAATTGCAGCTGTAATGTCAATAATGGTTATTCTGTTCTGTTTCACAAGGAAGCAACGACGTAAGAAATCTTTGATATTGATCTTTTTAAGTTATCTTGTACTTGCTTAGCTTCCAACTAACAAATGAAAACGTGTTCAAGCCCAGAGTCTAGCAGACATAGAAGATCTTCAACGTCTTTTGCTCCAAATTATTTTGATTTCGAAGACACATTCAGATTTGAAGAGTTTGAGGACAAGGCAAGAAAAGGCGAGTTACCTCTCTTCGAGCTTACCACAATCGCTGTAGCTACGCGTAACTTCTCTGCTGATAACAAGCTTGGAGCAGGCGGTTTTGGACCTGTTTATAAGGTAAGAAACAAACCATATCCTGATCAAAGAATACAAAACAAAGGAAGATTTCGTTTTTGTATCTGCAAATCTTTATCAAAATTGAAGATTTTGGTCTCTGAGTTCAATAATTTGTCTGAACATTTTGGTTTGTTTTTGTTCAGGGCGTGTTACACAACGGAATGGAGATAGCTGTGAAGAGGCTTTCAAGAAACTCAGGCCAAGGAATGGAAGAGTTCAAGAACGAGGTGAAGTTAATATCAAAGTTACAGCATCGGAATCTTGTTCGAATCTTAGGTTGTTGCGTTGAAGCAGAAGAGAAGATGTTAATATACGAATACTTACCAAACAAGAGCCTTGACTATTTCATATTCCGTAAGTTCAAAAACCAAACTCCCCTCCTAAGAATCGATCAATGACTTCAACTGATTTCTGCTTCTTAATTCTTATAGATTATGAGCAGAGAGCTGTGTTAGACTGGCCAAAACGTATGGAAATCATCCGCGGGATCGCTCGTGGAATCTTGTATCTTCATCAAGATTCAAGACTAAGAATCATCCATAGAGATCTTAAAGCAAGCAACGTACTTCTTGATAATGAAATGATCCCAAAGATTGCAGATTTCGGTATGGCTAGGATCTTCGGAGGCAACCAAATCGAAGGAAGCACAAATAGAGTGGTCGGAACATAGTGAGTTACTACTCTTTCTCAATCCCCAAATAACTGTATAAAATCTTTCAACTTCTTACTAGTTTTTCAATCTCCATTCAACAGCGGATACATGTCACCGGAATATGCAATGGACGGACAATTCTCGGTGAAATCCGACGTATACAGCTTCGGAGTATTGATCATAGAGATCATAACCGGCAAGAAAAACAGTAGTTTCTACGATGAATCTTCTAATCTAGTCGGACATGTAAGTAAAAGCTCCATATTTTCAATTAGGACTGGGCATTAGGGTACCCATTCGGTTTCGGTTTGGTACTTTCGGTTCTTTGGTTCTTCAGTTTCATGATTAGAGGATTCGTTCGGATACTTGAAGATTTTGGTTTGGTTTTGGTTCCGGCTCGGGTTTGGATGCTTGATAAGAAGATCTAAAAAAATCCCGAAAAACTTAATAATTACCCGAAAAACCGATAACATACACGAAAAAACCAAAAAAATACTCGAAAAACCAAAAAAAATACTTGAAAATCCAAAAAAGTACCCGAAAAACAAAGTACGGTTACTTTCGGATATCCAATGGATATCGGTTCGGTTTTGGTTATTACCTGATATCCATGAATCCCGAGTTTAAGATCCAATAGGTACTTTATGCCGGTTCCGGTTTGGTTTTGGATTTTTTTTGGTTCGGTTCGACTTTTCGGTTCCAGTTTTTGTGCCAAGTCCTATTTCAATAGAGAAACAAGTCTGACACATAACTAGATGTTGTTTCTTCATCTTGTAGATTTGGAACCTATGGAACAAAAGTGAAGCAAAAGAGATGATAGATGAATTACTTGATAAAGAAACTTATGATCTTAGAGAAGTGATGAAATGCATACAGATTGGGTTACTTTGTGTGCAAGAAAACGCTTTTGATAGACCAGAAATGTCTTCTGTTATGTCTATGTTAGGTGATAATGCCATTGATCTTCCATCTCCGAATCATCCTGCGTTTACTGCAGCTAGAAGAAGAAGCAGTAGAAGAAATGGTAGCAACTCAGATAATACTTGGCCTAGTGGAGAAACTCGTAGTTCTGTTAGTGTTAACGACGTTACTCTAACGGACGTTTATGGCCGTTAAAAGAAGACCAAAAGGATTACAGATATGGAAAATTATGTTTATATGTTTGTGTGTATATTGATACTAATGGGCCTATAATGGGCCTGTAATGGTTCTGATGTAAAGGTCCTTTATAGAAGATATATAGTGGCAATGCATTGGAAATTTGACTGCAAAGGGAGGGTAAAACCGTAAATGGACGATTGTTTACAGCAGACGCGATTATTGTGTTTGATGGCGTTTGAGCTTTGCGAGTATCGCCATTGTTATGGAGGCACCACTGGTCATGGACTCATGGTTAGCAAATATTGTGTACGATTTTGTCGTGTTTGGAATCATTTGATTTTTGGATTTGATCTTCACGTTCGGTGAGAAAAGTAGAAGGAAAGGATTTGATTATGAGTCTGCGACGGTAATGGTGGTTAATTAAGTTGAGCGATCTGATTTTGAAGAAGAATCTGTTGAAATATTGTACTTAGGGAAGGTTCGATTTGGTTTAGATTCTTTGGGAGCGATAAAAGTGGCGGGAAAAGAAAACAATGAGGTTTTGTTGGAGTAATTTGGTGTGGCGATGGAGCTGCGTTAGCCTGCGAGACTTACTGATTCAGATTGATTGGGTTTAGGGTTATCTCATACAATGTATCTTTCCCTTTATGAAACTTGGGTTTACAAAGCAAAACGGTTTGATTAGGTTTCTCACTTAGAAATTTCCTGATGATTTGAAAACTGTAATCTTCCATTTTTGGTATGTTTAGTGGATTGCATACTTCTGAGCCTAACTTTTCCCATATTGGTTCTTATGTGATGTTACAGGTGGGTGTGCAACAAGAATAGAGGGTGTGGTGTGCCATGGTAGAGAATGGTTTAAGGCATGTGAAGATGCAGCTGCTAATTAGGATTTTAGTGCAGTGTAGAATGAGCGTCTTCAAAAGGGTATGAGAAATTTCTCTTGTGTTACTTATGCGAATGCTTACCATGATAGTGAGGTTGAATGGATGCTTGAAATGGAGTATTATGTTTAATAACTTATTCAAGTTCAGGACAAGATTTTTCATGTCTGTATTGATCAAGATGGCATGTGTGTATCCTTATGATATTGATACCTACTTATTACTTAGTATTGGTGTGGACTAGTTCTTGTGGTGAAAGAGGCAATGCTTGCACGGACTAATTATTGCTGGTATCCTTTTAGCTTGTGTCTAAGTCACAGGAATCAATTTTTACATCTTTGAAAATCTCATCCTTTAATCTCCAGAACTGGATATGAGTGGTAGATGCATATTGTTCCACAAAAGGCAGAGAAAAACTCTACCTTTAGTTTGTTACTTCAGGTGAGACCCACTTGGCTTTTAATACGTATAGTTTAAACATTCATGTGAATGTTTACCTTTTATGCTGGTTAGTTTTGTTCTTCAGCATATAAAGCAATGTGGTAATCGTGACACTGCAGCCTGAATGGTTACTGCAACAATTTTGGCATTTTTTGGTGCACGTGTGTTCCTACTTCTGAGCCAAAGTTTCCCCAGTTTGATTCTATTGGATGTTACGGGTTGCTGGACGTCACAAAGAAAGTCTCAGATCTGTGAATTAACCCATTTGAAGATTCTGATACAGTGATACCTCATCAGGTAGTTAGAATTGATGGAGTTGTTCTTGTGTCGCTTATATTAGTGCTTAGTCGTGAAAACTTATCTATATACATAACTACATAATCTGCAACTCTTGTCTGCCTGATAGATCTAGGAGAATATGTTTACATCCCAACTGTTTCAGATTGATTGAATAAAAGTGCTTCATCTGTGCAGAGAAGAATCCATTTTTTATCAGCTTGGTTGTGACTTCACTCTTGCTAACTTCCATGATGTTTTGTTTCATTTGAAGGAAAAGACAGGTAATTTTATGTGTAAGCTAATTTTTTCTACGTGTCTTAAAAGTTGTTATCTCAAAGTTTGGCAGATAACTAGTTATCTTTAAAGTAGTTAGCTAACCCCTAAACCCTAAAATCCTAAAACCCTTAACCCTAAACCTTAAACCCCTAAACCCTAAACCCTTGTAAGTCGAACCTGCTAAACTACAAAATATAAAAGGGAAAAAAAGTGTTTAAATTTATCTCTCTGACGTCTTTTTTGGATATTTCAAGGATTTTTGGAAAGATATGCACCTGAAGAAAATAATCTTTGTGACTTTTGTTGTGTAAGTTTTGATGATCGGTCAAATTCGTGTTCAAACGGGTTTCAAATATTGAAAAATACCCTTTTGTCGTATTGAGTTATTGATACATAAGTACGTATTCATTATTGCAGGAAAAGTGGTTGGCGTCGACTGATTCTTTTACCGACGGAGACAATGATTATATAACGTTGGTAATCTTTATAGTTCGTGTCATGTTCTAATTCATCAACTAAGTTCTTACATCTTTTGAATAGTAAACCGTTGATAAAAATCCTCAACTGATTGTGACTGATCAATGTTCACAGTTTCACAGAATTCATGTTTATTAATGTTGGTTAGTTCAGGTGAGACCCACATAGCTTTTAATATGCTACATCATTTACAAGGTAAATCAAACAACTTGTCAGAAACCAACCCAGAAATGAAGATCTTTATCTTCTTCTTTTTGTTCTTCTCCCACCTCCAATTCTGTATCTCCCAAGATACGATCACGAGAAATCAGTCCTTGACAGATGGTGATGTTATAGTTTCCAAGGGTAAAAGATTTGAATTTGGGTTCTTCAGCCTTGGGGATTCAAAACTCCGATATGCTGGGATTTGGTATGCTCAAGTCTCTGAGCAGACTATTGTATGGGTTGCAAATAGAGACCGTCCTGTTAATGGTACAACTGGGCTGATAAAGTTCAACAGCAGTGGGAATCTATGTGTGTATGCATCTATCAATGAAAGAGAGCCTCTCTGGTCTACTAATGTATCGGATGAGATCTTCAAACCATCTTTAGTTGCGAGGCTCTCTGATTTAGGCAACTTTGTTTTACTTGATTCCATGACAGGGAAAGTTTTCTGGGAGAGCTTTAATCATCCAACAGACACTTTGCTTCCTTTTATGAAGTTTGGTTACACACGTCAAGATGGTGTGGATCGGTCTCTGACGTCATGGAGATCTCCTGATGATCCTGGTTCCGGAAACTTTACGTTCCGGCTAGAACATAAAGGATTTCCACAGGCGATGATGTACAACAATCTGGTTCTGTCGTGGCACACGGGGTCATGGACGGGGCAGAGATGGGGCGGTATACCTGAAATGACTAACAAGTTTATCTTTAACATCTCTTTTGTGTATAATCAAGATGAAGTATCACTCACTTACGGTGTGTTAGATGCTTCAATCATAACAAGAATGGTTTTAAACGAGACGGGAATCATGCAACGATTCACATGGAATGGAAGAGATAAGAGATGGATTGGGTTTTGGTCAGCTCCTGTTGAGAAATGTGATTCCTATGCTCATTGTGGCGCTAACGGTTACTGCGACCCCATAAGTTCAGACACGTTTGAATGTAGTTGTTTCCCTGGTTACGAGCCTAAGACACCAAGGGATTGGTTTTTGAGGGATGCTTCAGATGGGTGTAGGAGGAAAAATACATCTTTAATATGTAGTAAGGGAGAAGGATTTGCGAAGTTAAAACGAGTGAAGATTCCTAATACATCAACTGCAAGTGCTGATTTGAACAGAACACTGAAGGAATGTGAACAGATTTGCTTGAGGAACTGTTCTTGTGTTGCGTACGCAAGTGCTTACCATGAAAGTGAAGGTGGACCAAAAGGGTGCTTGACATGGCAAGGCGATATGTTAGATACGAGGACATATTTGAACTCAGGACAAGACTTCTACATACGCGTAGACAAGAAAGAGTTAGGTACTTTAATACAGTGTTTTTGTTTCCGATCTGATTTTAAAAATAGTATTTTTATACTCTTACTCTTGTATCGAGTTTCTACTCTAATACAGAGAGATTCAAAGTACTTATGTATTAGTTTGCTTTCTTTGTTTCAGCGCAGTGGAACGGAAATGGCTCCTCGAGCAAGAGGAGAGTTAAGCTAATTCTCAGCAGTTTGATTGCAGCTTTTGTAATACTAATGGTCATGTTGTTCTGTTTCATAAGGAAACGACGACGTAAGAAAAACTTCTAACGAGGATGTTTAAAGCTTATATCTTTGCTTAAATCCATGACTAACAAACTGATAACATACTCCAAGTGCAGAGTCTAATAGGCGTAGAAGATCTTCAACAGCCTTTGCCTCAAGTTCTTTTGATTTTGAAGACTCATTCAGATTTGATGAGCTTGAAGAGAAGGCAAGAACAGGGGAATTACCTCTCTTTGAGCTTAGCATGATCGCTGCAGCTACGAACAATTTCTCTTTTGATAACAAGCTTGGAGCAGGAGGTTTCGGACCTGTTTATAAGGTAAGGAAAAAACTTATCACAGATCTGTAAAAGTAGAATACATCTGCAAATCTTTATCAACATGAAATATAGTATTTTAAACCCTGAACTATCCCCGTTTTGTGAAAAAAACCCTAACTATTAAAAATGATTTTTTAAACCCTGAACTTTGATAAACAGGTTGTTTAATACTGGATTTTTTAAAATCAAAATTAAAGTTTGAACATAAATTATTAAACCATAATTTTTGGAGTTTAACCAATAATCCAAATTTGGGTTACTTTCAAGTTTAGATTTCAATTTAAGAAAAGCGATTATAAAAGTTTAGGGTGTACAAAAACATTTTGATAGTTAAGAGTTGTTTTCACCAAACGAAAATAGTTCAAAGTTGAAAATACCATATTCCCTTATTTGTTTTTATTCAGGGTGTGTTGCATAACGGTATGGAGATAGCTGTAAAAAGATTGTCAAGAAACTCTGGTCAAGGAATGGAAGAGTTCAAGAACGAAGTTAAGTTAATAGCAAAGTTACAGCATCGGAATCTTGTTCGGATCTTCGGGTGTTGCGTTGAAGCAGAAGAGAAGATGTTAATATACGAATACTTACCAAACAAAAGCCTTGACTATTTCATATTCCGTAAGCTCAAAATCTCCACTAAAAAATCAAATTTCTCAACTAAACAAGATCAATACCTTTGAATTACTTTACCTGTTGATGTTTTTTCGTAGATGAGGAACAGAGATCGGTACTAAACTGGCCTAAACGGATGGAAATAATCCGCGGAATTGCTCGTGGAGTTTTGTATCTTCATCAAGATTCAAGACTAAGAATCATCCATAGAGATCTTAAAGCAAGTAATATACTTCTTGACAATGAAATGAGCCCAAAAATTGCTGATTTTGGCCTGGCTAGGATCTTTGGAGGCAACCAAGTTGAAGGAGATACAAATAGAGTCGTTGGAACATAGTGAGTTATATCTTTTCTTTATCGTCACAAAATCTGTTTAAAATCTTATTAGTAGTTTTCAATCTTGTTTTACAGCGGTTATATGTCACCGGAATATGCAATGGACGGTCATTTCTCAGTGAAATCTGATGTCTATAGCTTTGGAGTATTGATCTTAGAGATCATAACTGGGAACAAAAACAGTGCTTTCTACGAAGAATCCTCTAATCTAGTCGGACATGTAAGTAAAAATCCCCATACATATAGGTGTTTTTTTATCCGTTTTTGTTATTCAACTAGGGTTTAGGGTTTAGGATTTAGGGTTTGGGGTTTAGGATTTAGGGTTTTAAGGTTTTAGGATTTAGGGTTCAAGTATTAGCGACATAAAATTCAAAATTTTGAAAATCTTAATATTTAACTATTTCTCGTTCAATTTTGTCGCTAAAGTTTGTTGTTTGGTGAAAAACCCTTTCAATTATTAAAATCTTTATTAACCCTAATCTTAATAACTGAAATCTCAAATTTAAGTTTGAAATTATCGTATAACTAATCCAAATTTGGATAATATTTTGTTTATTAAACTTTAAAATTACTGTTTCGTTTTATGTTCAAAATTTAATTTTGATTTAAAAATTTCGGTAGATAGTTCAGGGTTTAAAAGACTTTATGTTTAATTTTATGTTCAAAGTTTAATTTTGATTTAAAAATTTCAGTGGATATATAGTTCAGGGTTTAAACGACTATATTCTCTAAGGGAAAGTATATATAAACAATTACTGTTTCTTCATGTGTTTAGATATGGAATCTATGGGAAAAAGATGAAGTTAGAGAGATCATAGACAAATCAATGGAGCAAGAAACTTATGATGACAAACAAGTGATAAAATGTATACACATTGGATTACTTTGTGTGCAAGAAAACGCTTCTGATAGACCAGACATGTCATCTGTTGTGTTCATGTTAGGTCATAACTCCATTGATCTTCCATCTCCAAAGCATCCTGCGTTTACTTTAGGAAGAAGAAGAAGCAACTCAGGTAACTGGCCCAGTGGAGAAACCAGTTGCTCTGTTAACGACGTTACTCTAACCGCCGTTAATGGCCGTTAAATCAAACATTGTAAGTTTTTCATTAATGTCTGTTTTAAGAGTAAATATAGTATAGGTTGTAGATAAATATAGTATAGGTTGTAACTTGAAACCCATGTCTTGTATTGTTTTATTATTTTTTTATTAAAAACAAGTTTAATTCATAAAAACTACTTAAAGATTAGTTTATCTTGTGTGTTTTATAGTCAAACATGATAGTTAAACGTGTAAGTTGTGGTATAATAATTATATATATATATATATACATTAGGTAACATGTCTACTTCGAAAATAGAATATTACTAAATGTTTGACCGAATATACATTAGAATAATATTATTATATTATACGATGTTAAGGAATTGAATGCATATATAACCAATATTTATTATTCTATGTTTTTAATAATATAATTTGCGTATTTATTAAACTTACCGAAAAATCTATTTATATATATATATATACATATTCAAAATTGTATAGAGATAAAAGTATAATTTATTTAGTTTTGAAATTTTTTTGGAAACTAGCCTATATTTTAGAGAAATAATCTAAAAAAATTTATCTTTTAGTTTATAAAATAAAGTTTTAACATAAAACAAAATAAATTAGCGAGAATTAATGCTAGAATAACACTACTTCAATTTCAGTATATAAAGAAGATTCTAAATAATAATTAATATTTTCAATTGGTGAATTTAGATAAGTATGTATTTTAATCTAAGCCCATTACGGCCCATAAGCAAAATCAGCCTATATCATACGATGTCGTTTAGGTCTTCAGCCTATATCTTATCCCCTTTCACTTCACCTGTGCTGCGTATTTCGAGTGAAAGTGTCTCATTGCTGCAACTGCAATGGCTTCCCTGACTACCTCTTCGTCTTCCTCGCTACTCCCCAAAATTGTAGTACCCGCAATCCATCTGACGCGCTATTCTAAGCTATCCGGTATCCGGTTCCATGGCACTTTGAATCCTCTGCTTCGGAGTTCCTCCACCGCCTGGTCTCGCCATAGAATGGCGATTGTCAAAGCGGCGGCGGTGGATTCAGATTACTCGTCAAGACGTAGTAGTAGCAATGAACAGAGAGAGACGATTATGCTTCCTGGATGCGATTACAATCATTGGCTTATTGTTATGGAATTCCCCAAAGATCCAGCTCCAACCAGAGAACAGATGATCGATACCTACCTTAACACTCTTGCTTCTGTTCTTGGAAGGTTCATTCTCTTCTGATTGCTTCTCTCTGTTGTTGAGTTAATTAAAATCCACAGTGAATTTGTTCATTATACTTTCGCTTATAGGAAACAAAATTGATTTCATAAGATTTAGGGTTTTCACTTGGTTTGTGAATATAATGTTTGGTGAGTAGTTAGTAAACTGAAGAGAGTAGTTAAACCCCTGAGCTTTAATTTTGCTTTGAAGTTGACCTAATTTTTTAGAAATTATTCTTAAACTCTACTCGAGGGTTGAGAAAGTAGGTCGATGTTCATTATGACGAAAATATCAAGTATAATCTTCAGTGTGATTTGTATTCATTTCGTGAATTGTGCAAACATATTGAACATTTTGCCAGATCTTGTGAGCAAGTTTCGTCTAAGAGATTGCTGTTCTTGGAATTGACTTAAGGAATGTTGTTCAAGTTCTTGAACTCAAACTCGATATGGAGAAAAAGAACCAAATCGAGCATGTCTGCTGAGCTCCTGTGTAATTTTTAAGTATCAAAGTAGAGTGACAGACTAATAGGCAATCTTGAGCTATTCCAGCTACTACATACTGAAAGCAAAACGTTGTTCTTCAAGCTATGTTTCTTGTGTGTTAATGTTGTTCATGGTTAATAAAGTAATGTATATGGAAATGAGTTTGGTGTACACTTGTTTAGAGCAATAGCTTGAACTCCTCCTGATTCAAAATTCCAGGAGAAGGCGTGGAAATGAGTTTAGCTACAAAAAATTAACCAAAACTTAAATGTATTGGTTACCTTGGCCTTTTGTAGAAACTTAAGTCCTATATACACTGTCATGAAGTTGTTATAACCACTTCTTTTGTGTACTTATAAACTGTTTTGTGTCCATTTTGCAGCATGGAAGAAGCAAAGAAGAACATGTATGCATTCAGTACCACCACATATACTGGATTCCAATGCACCATCGACGAAGAAACATCTGAGAAATTCAAAGGTTATTGATCAAGAAAAGCATTACTCTTGCTTGTAATCCTCGAAAAACTTCAAGATACTGACCGTTTAGTGTTTCATTTTTTCTCCCAGGTTTGCCTGGAGTTCTCTGGGTTTTGCCTGACTCATACATAGATGTCAAGAACAAAGACTATGGAGGTAGTAACCCATTTAAAACTTGATTACAATCTCTTCCATTATATATCCTTGTTTTGATCATTGGTTCGGTCTTTTTCTCCGGTTTAGGCGATAAATACATCAACGGAGAGATCGTCCCATGCACATACCCAACTTACCAACCAAAGCAGCAACGCAATAACTCAAAGTATCAAAGTAAAAGATACGAAAGACGAAGAGATGGTCCTCCTCCTGAACAGAGGAAACCAAGACAAGCACCCGCCGCATCCGATTCCTCTTGAATTATGGCTAAGATTTTAAAGATTTTGATCGATCGGTTAGTCTTTAGCTTATTAAACATTATCTATGGATTGTTCTTTAGAATGAAACTTAACTTCTTGAACCATTCCTTTAAAATTCTTCAGCTAAAAAGATTCGGTTCAATAGATGCGAATCTATCAAAGTAATGCCTTAATTGCAGGTATGACCGGCTTGGTTTGGCTTTGGTTCGGTTAAGACCTGTTTGGTTTTTTCCGGTTTAGTGTGATTTGGTTCGGTTAAGACCAGTTTGGCTTTGGTTCGGTCAAGACCAGTTTGGCCTTAATCGCATGCACATCAAATTTTGTGGATTATGTTATTATAATCCATGAACTATTTTCCTTCGATAAATTGTTTTTTTTTAACTATTCGATTAGTTTTTTAAATCTTGAATCTGATTTATTTTAAATCCTGAATTTTGATGATTTGGGGTTTTAAACTCGAAAGTTAAATAATTGAGTTTTTCTAAATTTAAATAATTGAAATTATAGTCTAATTTTCCTAAATTTGGATAATAATTTTGGTTTAATTTTGAGATTAAAGTTTAATTTTGTATTTAGAAAAAAAAAAAGGTTTAATTTTGTATTTATGATTTGGTTATAAAAAATCAGAAGTTTTGATATTTTTAAAGAGTTTTTTACCAAATAAAGACAGTGTAGAGTTTAAAATACAGATTCTTTTTTTTTTCACGAATACATACAGATATTTTCAGCTACGTTCTTGCTAAATTAAGTTTCGTTTTTTGGATTGTAGTAGCTGATCAATCATTAAACGGGATTGTAGTAGCTGTTCAATCATTTAAACCGGGATTGTAGTAGCTGAACCATTTAAACCGGAATCTAGCTATAACTAAACCGGTTTAGTTTTGCCATTTTCCAGACAAAAAAAAGACAACGACTTGTGTCTAATTTTACACACTCGTCACCATCTACCTACAGTTTCGTCTCCACCTTATCAATACAATCAAACACGGACTTCAACCAAACATTTAAATTCACTTTAATCTTCAGATCTTCTTCCTTCAAGCTCTCAAAACCCTAGAAAATGGCGAATTCAAGTGAGTATTACCAAATCCCTTACGATTACAGTAACATTCATCATTACAATCATCACCATTATCATCAACAGCAACCTCGTTACAATCCAGTTAATTATCATCAACAACAACTTCAATTTGGGTACAATCCAGTGAATTATCATCAACAGCAACCTCAATTTGGTTACAATCCAATCGATTATCATCAACAACAGTTTCAATTTGGTTACAATCCAGTGAATTATCATCAAGAACAACCTCAATTTGATTACAATCAAGTAAATTATCATCAAGAGCAACCTCAATTTGGGTACAATCAAGTAAGTTTTGATTGGAATAGATCTGAATTTGATACAATTTCTTCATCTATAGCTTACTCTGTTTCTAATTCTTCATTATCTGAGACTAAATCTTACTTCTATGATCCAAATCTCTACACAATTTACGAATCTCCTCCTCAATTTTCAATTTATTCCTCTGTTCATCAATCCAACGAACCGGTTTTCAACGAACCGGAATTTAACGAACCGGAATTTGATGAATATGATCCGACGCCGTATGGAGGTGGTTACGATATTGTTTCAACTTATGGAAAGCCTCTACCTCCGTCAGAGGTATTGTGTTACTCTCCGGTGAATTCATCTCCGGCGAAACCTTTGCCTCCTCCGGTGTTTGTAGCTCCTGATCGAGCTTATGGCGGTGGTAGTAACAAAATTGAGGTTAAAAATCAAAACTTTGTCTCTGATTTTACAAAATTACCCAAACCAATGGAAGCCATTGAAGAAGAAGATGAAGAAGATGATGAAGAATCAAGCTATGGAAGTGAAAAATCTGAAATTGTAGACAAAGGAAGCGCCAAATCAATGGTAGCCATTGAAGATGATGAAGAATCAAGCTATGGAAGTGAAAGATCTGAAATTGAAGACAAAGGAGCTGCTAAATCAATGGAAGCCATTAAAGACAAAGAAGAAGATGATCAAGAATCAAGAAAAGTAGAAGAAATTGAAGTGAAAGCTTTATATGTTCCATCTGGTTATGGTTTAGAAGCTACAGATCTGTGTGAAGCCATTTTTGGAGGTTACTTTCCTTGTGTGTTACGTAATAAGAGAAGAGAACAAGATCGTGAAGCTTCGAAGAATGTTTCTTGCTGGGAAAGTAATGATTTGGATCCATGGGAGCAAACTTCTGATTACATTTTTGGAGATTTGTATCCGTACGGTTATGAGAATCAAACCGAAAGAAACCGGTTTGAAATGTCCGGTTATGGGTACCAAAGGTATTAAACCGGAGTTAAATGTGTCAACTTCAGAATAATGCTTTGATGGTGATACTTTATTAAACCTAATTTATTGCTATGTTCTTTTGTTGTTTTTGGTTGGTTCAACATTGTTGTCAAGGCATGTAAGTTAATTAATAAAATGAGATTTATTTTAATGATTTAAAAGAGAATTTTTATATACATATCAAATATTCAAATGAAATTTGAGTTAAATATATATATACACATATGTAATATATATATTAAACAATATTTTATTTTTACAGAATTTAACCAAGATGTCGTGAGTTTAACAT
>KE151855.1:202243-219297 GCA_000411095.1 Aethionema arabicum | reverse complement strand
ATATATTACAATTTACAAGTATATAGTTACAATAAAAACTAATTAGTTCCAACTTCATTAGTATATTATATTTACTAATTAATTAAGATTGGGCCGAATATAAATAAAGCCCATATTGAGTCAAAAAGAAAAGCCGATACGAACCGCGGATCAATCAAAAACCACGCGCACTTATAGCGCGTTGCGAGCGTGTAGCAAAAACCCCTGGACTATATATATAACCCACCAAAATCGCTGAAATCGGCCATCTATGAATTTTATTTTAAAAATAGGCGCGTGAGGGGCCAAACTATTAGATTACGCATAATTATTCTCTTTTCCCCCATAAAGTATAATTATTCAAACCACCGGGTTACAGAAAAAAAATTATAAACCATTAATTGTTCAAAGCCAATGTCCCCAAGCAAAGTAAAACACCAAATTCAACAAATATTCATACAATTTAACATCATGTATAAATACCTAAATAATTGTCAAAAATATATTCATTTTGATAAGATGAGAATTAATCAAATAAACACATAAAAACTAAAAACTTGAAGAAAAAAAAACATCACATAAATATCGTGAGTATTAACCTACAAATTTGTTTAAAAACATTGTAACAAAGAAAAACATATATAATTTGTTAAGATGAGAAAAAAAAATACACGCTCATGAAAAACATAAAATTCATCATATAAAAACTAAAAACTTATAAAAAACCATTACATAGATATTGTAAGTATTAGTGTCAAAAAAGAAATATCTTGATTCGTGAGTATTAACCTTCAAATTTTTTGAATAACATTGTTACAAAGAAAAATATATTTAATTTGATAAGATGAGAAAATACACACATATATATATACACACTTGAAAACCATAAAATTCATCAAATAAAAACTAAAAGCTTGAAAAAAGAAGTTTACAAAAATATCAAATGTATTACCTACAAAATTGTTTTAAAAAAATAGTTACAAAGAAAAAAATATAATGAATGTTTACTCATGGCAAAATACAAATTAAAAAAATATATATTAATCTCAACAAGACGTGAACAAATTGCATTTATCTCAGTTGATTTGAATCCATTTTTTCATATATTATAGTATACTATTACAACAAATTCTTTAATCTTGATCACTGTCGTGAATAAAAACCGATCACTTCACCTAAACGTGCGTACTTATTATGTCCAAATTATCTCAAATTTCCACGACCATAAAAAAACATATGACCAAATCAAAAAAAAAAAATTAGATTTTGGCTTTTGTAATCCGACCCATTCATAAGAAAAAAACATCACATTCCCACAAAATCTAACAATAGATATGTGAGAAAAATTAAGATCGAACTAAAACCAATTTCAAAGAGAGAGAGAGAAGAACAAAAGCTTTTTAATGAGTTTAGTAACCATTAATCTGCCTTACTGTTGTTGTTGTAGCTGTTGACCCAACCAACCTAGAAAACGGCTGTTGCTGAGTTTGGTTACGACCAATGACAACTCCACCTCGCGGTTGCATGTTAAAATTGTTGTTTAAGGTTGCTCCGGGTTTTGTAGGATCAGTAAAAGGTTTTGAAAAAGCTTGTGCTAGTTCTAGAGCAGAAGCTGCTTTACCGCATTTGGCACTTGAGTCTGGTTTGTGAGATGTAGCGGCTGGTTTTCGCCATGTTTCGGGTGATGGATGTCTGGTTTTTTCTTGAGTTGTTGGTTGTTGTTTTCTTATGTTGTTGGAGTTTCTGATGTCGGTTTCGCGCCAGTTTCGTCTTTGGGGTTCGGGTCTTGCAATGTCGGTTACGCTACGGCCGCCTTCCTTTTTGTTGTCGAATTTTCTTGTTCTTAGGTCGCGAGGTGAGCTTATTGGTCTTTCGGCTTGGCGAGAGGGGATGATTGCTTGGTCTGGAACTCTTTCGACGGGTTTCGGGACTCTCCTTTTCGATATAAACCAAAATGTATAAGAGAAGGATTAGATAGTTTTCTTATAGGAAACGAAAGAGTTGATCTTAGAAAGTGTGTATACACAGAATATGAAACGGCTAGAGGTAACAAACTACTCAAACCTGTCTAGTGATTGGTCCGGTTCGTGATGCTCGGTCTCATCTATACCTCGTTCCTTCAACACCTAGTTGCAAAGTAGATCGGTTAATATAACACATAGCAAAGATATGTAACAAGATGAAATAAACAGCACTCACCAGCTCGCGTGGCTTGGCACCACCAAAAACTGCATTTCTGCAACCAAGAACCATAAGAGATAAGCGTGTATATAAGAAAGACACAATATTTACCAATACAAGAATGTTTAAAATAGCTATAATATTTTCTACCATCTTCAACTTCGAGGACAGTTAAACAAAAAACAAAGTTCAGCATCTTTTTTTTTAACTTGAGGAGATACCAAACATGTAAGACTCAATTCATGTTCTTAAAAAGTATTTCGCAGTAACCAGTGTTAATGAAATAGATAAGTAAGTTTTCTATAGCAATATATACTTATGTCCCCGAGGCTCTCAATAGTTGTTACTGAGTTGGGACAAAAGGTTAAATACCAACATGGGTTGATAAAATCATGAATATTATTACCTTTCCTTTTCAGTTTTAACTTCCGGCTGTTCAAGCAACTGTGACAAAGGCTTCAGATTCAACTTAGGACGTTCAATCGGCTGGTTAGAAATCTCATCTGCAGACAAACCAGGCTTCAAAATGTTTGTACTTTTCTGTGTGGCATAACCAGATTCAGGTTGCATAAGATTAGAAGCACCATTCTCCTGCAGTCAAAGAATTGAGCATTTGGTAAACACAGATGACCAAGAAGGAAAAATGAAAAACCAAAGAAGCATCTCAAAAGATTACAAGTCATACTTGCTTTCCATCATTGAAAGGTTTCTCAACGCTTTCAAGAGGCTTTGTGCGAGGCAGCAGGTTTAACTTTGGTCGTTCCACGACTTCAGAAGCTGCAGCTGGCTGCACCATATGTCCAGTAGATCTTGACTCTGAATAATTTGGATGAAGCCGGTTGCTGCTGTTAGCTGCATGTCTTCCATGTGGCTCATTCCCTTGGTTAAGCAGAGGGCCATTAGCTTTATAACCTCCACTCTCCAGCTCTGAATGTTTGACCACATCAGGAACCATCTGAGAAGCAACCAAAAGCTTGGACTGCCATCGTCCTGAAGACGCCTGCTCAAGCGCACTTGCATGGACCAAATTAGAAACAGAGGATTGTGTTGTCCAGAGAGACTGACTCGGCTCACTGTTAGGCACTGATACCTCCTTCTTCGCAGACCAAACATTAGGGTGAGTTCCAGACACCAAATTCTCACCATTAGCAGTCCCAGTCATAGAATAAGTCACATCATTTATCCTCCCAGGGAAAGGACCACTCGCCCCTTGCCAACCATTATGTCTCCCAGTTAAAACTGAATCAGCTTTTACCTCAAGACGACTATTTGCAACCCGGAAAATATCATCACTGACCATTCTACGAGGAGCAGAGTGACCATCCAAAGGCTTCCGTTCATCCTCGCTGAAATTACGTCCAATATTGGCCGTGTGAGGCAGAAAAAGTGATTTATCATCAAAAGTTCTTATAGAATGAGACGAACTCGGCCTTGTCCTCTGATCCGGTCGGCCAACTAAAGCTCCCCAAGGCGCTCTTTCATGAGCAGGTCGATCCGTAGCAGTTTTCGGAACTCTACAAATCAAAATTGATCAGTAGTAACAGAAAAAAAAATCAAAACGAAGATGCCTAACCATAACAATAAACCTAAATAATCAGAAAACAAAATTTTCGATGCAGATCTAACAGCCCTAGGTAAAGACGAAAACAATCTACCAAAAAGAACATCACTAAAATCTCACAAATCACAAACAAAAACAATAACAAAGATTCGATTTATCTCCGATTAACATACCAAAAAGGAGACGATGATCTAAACGAAACGAAACGAAAAGAAATATTTACACAAATCCACGAAGACTTACACTCCAGGAGCGGAAGGGAGAGGGAGATCAGATGGTATTGAGCCACCATGGAAGTCCTTAAGCGTCATGGTGCTACCAGCCACTTTCTTCTTCGACATGGTTCCACAACTTTATCTCTCCCTAATCGTTTTCTCCTCCTTTCTCCGATTGAGAATGAGATTAAGCTTATCGCCGCCAGAGACAAGGAAAGAGATCACCTCTCCCAATCTCTCGCTCTCAAGCTTCGGTTATCGACCTCTATGGTTCGTCTGGTTCGCCTTTGGGTTCTGATTTCTCCTCTCGGATTTTATTAATACCGAAAACCTTTCGTCCTCAATGGACGGAGAAATGATTTTTTAATTCTTCCCCTAAATATGTTTAAATGACGAAAGTACCCCTATTACAATACATTATTTACTATCCATTACGTGGCAGCTAAATGCATACGTGGACTTTACGCTTCTAGATTCGGCTAATATAGATATTTGTTTATTTAATACTTTATTAGTTTTTATAGATAAACATAAAAAACCTTATGGAATATATCTCTCGTATTTTATAACAAATGTGGCAAAACAAATCATTTATAATATTTTTCTCGCATTTTGTATCTTCTGTTATTAATATAATGATATCATTAACAATATCAATATCTAGTAATTAAAAAATTTATACGTTTTGAATCTAAAAAAATAGTTGAGGAAAAATCATCTAAAAAAGTAGTTGAGGAAAAATCATCTAAAAAAATATTAATTAAAATACAAAATTATTGAACCGATTTTAAATTATTTATGAAACTATAATATGTTTTATACCAATCTTTTTTTACGGAACTTTTATACCAATCTTTTAAGATTCAAAACTTTTAATATTATTAATTTTGAAATAATAGTATTGTTACAATTTACTAACAGAATATTTAAAATAGAAAAAATATTAAAAAATTATTTTTTTTGCACATTTAAATTAAAACATATAAAATGTAAAACTTACATATTTTTTAACTTTTGTTCAACATTTTTTCCTAATTTCTAGAATATATATTAACACATAGTTGCTTTACCAAAAGTATACCAAAAACAGCTATAGAAGCAATGACAAGATATTTACCTAATTTTTTGTTTTCTTGTTAATTTAAGTACTCGTGTCTTTTTTTCGTCTTTTTCTTATATTTTGACAAAAAAAACTAAAAATAATATGAAAACCTAACTTGTAACACAAGAAATGTAACAAAAAAATGAAGTGACTTTTTACATATTTGGTGCTTTTGTGAAGATTATCACAAAACAAGGCAATAAAGCTTTAGTACTTAGAATCAAAAGCTCTTCAAAACTACAATCTAATCCCATTTTTATAGCTAATGAATCAAACCCAGAAAAATCACAAGAATCTTCAAACTTCTCTATAGCTTTATGAACTCTTCCTGCAATAACTCTACATAAAACAACAGCTTTATTCATTCCTAGTTCAATTTCACTACATTCAAGAGCTCTAAAGCTATTTGATGTTGTAACAACACCTTTAACCCCATCTGATCTTGTTTTCGACATAAACCCGTGTCGTAAAATCCGACAAACTCCACATTTGTTCGAGAAACAGAGACTTGAAGAGTTATTGTTTAGATTTAGACCAAGAGAGCATTTAAGAGATGTAACGTGGAATCCAAGAGTCTCGTTTCCATCAGCTGTACAACGAGGATGCTTTTTGAGAAGTTTGTTTGTTCTTATCTTTATGAGTTCTCTGTAATCTTCAAACTCTGCTACAGTTTTTTGCATGTTTTGGACTTTTAAAATGGCGGAAATTGTCCATTTTGTTTTGTTTGGTTTGTGTGAAGGGTTTGTGTTGCAGATTAGTTCCACTGTTGTTCTTGAGAAGTCTCCTGGTAAGAGTCTAGTGACTGCAAAATAAGAACAAAGTTTATTTTAAAACATTTAACTATATGGGATTATGGGAAAAAAACCCATTAATTAAAATTAGCCAAAAAAAACTCTTTATTTATATAAAAAGAAAACCTTAAAGTAAACCTTAAAGTTTCACCATAGGGCTGGGCATAAAAAACGGAACCGAAAAATCGAACAGAATCCAAACCGAAAAAAGGGTTTGGTTCGGTTTAGTTCCGGTGTAAAATATCTATTGGATCTTAAACTCGACATCCGTTGATATTAGGTAGTAACCAGAACCGATATCTATTAGGTACCCAAAAAAAACTATATTCGGGTATTTTTTCGGTTTTTCAGGTATCTTTTTTTGTTTTTGGGTATTTTTTCGGTTGTTTGGGTAAAATTTAAGTTTTTTCGGATATTTTTCAGATCTTCTTATCAAGTATCCGAATCTGAACAGAACCCAAAATCTTGAAAAAATCGATTCATACACGTGGAGGGTTTCAACTAAACGGCGAAACTATAGGGTTTTTTTGTCAAAAACTAAACTAAAGAGTTCTTTTTGGCTAAACAACGAAACTATAGAACATTTTTCTTCCATGATCCCTAACTAGATTGACCAAAAGTGTTGATTTGAGGTCTTACCAGAGTGTTTTGAATGGTAATGTGCTTCAAAAGCTTCAAGATCTTTAACTCTTTCATCACATTTCCTACAAGCCAAAACTCTGAAATTGCAGATATCAGAGCCAACAACATCAAACCTCTCCGAATAACAACGATCATCAATAAGTAAATCTGAAGCTCTGCTTAGTCTTCTTATATGATTGTATTGCTTGATATCAGCCACTTCATCACTTACCAAACCTTTGAATCTGTCTGAATAATCAAGTTTCAATGTGTTTATAAACTTTGAACTCTCTAGAGATCTTGAGCTACAACAACTTGGATTCTCCAGAGGTTGTTCATATCCATTATTGTTAACGGAATTTTGCAGATTTGAGATTCATTTTGAACACCCAGATGAGGAATACCTTGGATTCTTTGTAGTCTTGATCTGGTTCTTGTTATCTGTTGACTTTTGCCAAATGCAGCAGGTCAAAGACTTTTTGAAGTATAGCCAAACTCTAGGCATGTTTGATCAAGATTAGTTTTCAGATTCAAAAGAACTTATTTCATGGAGATTTGATTCAGATATTGCTCTGTTTCTGTCTTCTCCTGCTTCACCATATCTAGACAAGAAATTTCCAAAATAAGATTGAAGATTTCCATAAGTACACACCTAAAATCAATAACATTTATAAATCTTTACCAAGTTTTGAGCTTTTTTCAAATACAGCCTGGAATATGAAATTAATTTAGCGTATATGATTAGAGATAAAAGAAAAAGATATCAGAAACAGGTTTTATTTCACTTCTCTTCACGTTCCAAAACAGAGTATAAAACCACATGCTGCTTCTCCAACAGAGCTTTGACTTTTTTGAAGTAAATAAAAGTCAATCATGTGATCGATATCTCAATTCGAAGGAATGAAGATTTATGTGAATTATTTAAAACAATTAAAATATTTTTGTAAAAATAAAAGAATAAAGCTTTACTTATTTTGTCAATCTCTCCTTTGTCTTGTTGTTTATCCTAGGAAAGTAATCTGATGCTGTTTTTGATTCTTTACCTTTACCTTCAACCTTTCAAAGATCAATGGAAATAAATACAGTAATCAAAACATAAAATAAGGTTTAATGAATAAAGAAAATGGAAAACGAACTTGGATTTTTGGTTTCTGTTCTGATCATATGTGCAGATATCTCAGCTGCAGTCCTTGGAATTGAAGCAGAAATTGCTCAAAACAAGGTTCTGTTTCTTCTATATCTGATTTCACAATAAGAAAAAAAAAAGTTTTGTTATAAAATTACCCATGATCTTATGTATAAAATCACAGGAGCAGCATTCACATACAAGAAAATCCAATTCTGGGTGTCAAAATCCAAGCTCCACAGCTTTTGCTCAAGGAATAGCAGCAGTTATGATTCTAAGTATTGTTCATATTACAGCCAATGTTCTTGGAGGCTGCACTTACATTCGCTCTAAGGAAGACTTCAAGAGAGCAACAGCTAACAAAATACTCGCAGTAGCTTTCCTTGTTCTCTCCTGGTAATGCAAAGATTAGATTCATTCAACAAAACATGTTTATAGCTTCTGAAAAAATGACTGTTTTCGACGTTACCGTGTTGTAGGATCTTGTTTGCTGTTAGCTACGTAATGCTGATCTTAGGAGTATTGGCTAATTCAAGATCAAATAGATTCTGCAGCTTGTCTAATCATTGGCTTTTCCTAGTTGGAGGCTTATTTTGTCTGGTACATGGACTAGTGACTTCAGCTTATTATGTTTCCGCCATTGCTGCAAAAAAAGAAGATAAAGAAGATTTGCAACAAGAGACTCCAGCACTTAGAAACCGGGCTTAACCATAACAATCTTCCCCAAGTTAATAACATGTTTCATATGTAAATAAACTAAACAACACTTAGAATGTTTTAAACTACTTCCATTCCATAGCAATGATATACCGGTAAATCGGCAATATTCCAAAATTCATTCTCATAAGAAAATCATAAAGGAAAAACAAAGCAAAAAAGTAAAAAAAACCAGCAATTTCTAGGCAGGAGAGGCATTGTATCTGAAAAATTGATAGATTCAAGAGTTTGATCTAAATACTTCAGTGATCTTTGTTATCACCTCATGAACGAATCTGCTCTTATCTGAGTAGAATTCAAATTCTTTAATCCGCAGAGCCTTCCATTGTTCTTCAAGTTTCTTCTTGTTCTCTGCATCCATCATGTTAAACCCTTCTCGTGCAGCAACATCATCAACACCAAAACTCACTAGTGATTGAACAAGAGAATCAACAAAAGAAGAATTCTCAAAAGTAACCACTTTTGCTACACTAAGAGGAGTTACTTCTCTTTCATTAGTCACCATTCTCTTATCTTCTTCCTGCATTTTGATTTTACCATTAGGTGAAGATAGATCTTGCTTCACAGATTCAACTTTCTTCTTCTTCGTGCTTGTCTTTGATTTCCCATTAGATTTCACAGCTGATTCCAAACCCAATCCATCAGCTCCCCAAATACCTTTCGATAACTCGAAAGCTTTACCCTCTACATTCTTGTCTCTATTGTTCTCATACTTTTTCTTAAGACCTCTGATCTTCTCAGTAAATTGGGTTTTAGAAGCATCAAAACTAAGAGAATTTTTAACAAAGATATAAAATCTATTCATATCTTCATAAGGAGTAATCCCAAATTCTTTCTTGAATTCAAAAAAACCTTCTAGGATCGTAATTTCATCATCTTCCTTCCACACACGAGCAAAATTAGGTTTCTTTGTCTCGCTCCCAATCTTCTTCTCAGACTCTTCTTTGCCCGTCTTGGCTCGTTTTACACTTTTAGGGGTTCCATCCACCTCGCTTGGACGCTTAGAATCCGATTTAACCGAAGATTTCTTAATTTCAAATTCACGATTCTTCGCTGCACCATTCGTCGCCTTGACAGATTTCACATCTGTTCTCTCAATTTCAGTTTCGGATTCAGATTCAGAATCCGTTCCTGAATCTGATCCAGAATCAGAATCTGAATCTTGATTTTTCACCGGTGTCGCAGCAACATCCGAAGCAGTTTCTGGCTTCTTGACAGTCAAATTTGTGGAGACTTCTTCTTCTGATGATGAAGAGTAACCTTCAATTTCTTCTTCCTCTCCAATGGAAGTCTCCACTTCATCATCGCTTGAAGATGAAGAAGCCGTCGGCGGATTTTCGAGAGGATTTAGACGTTTTGGAGGCATATTAGGGTTTATGAAACTGTGTGCACAAATTGATATTGCAAAGAGTATTACTGTTTACAAATCTATATATAGAGAGAAAATATGATTTGAATATTTTTTTTCCTTTTCTATAACGTTTCGATTTCCTATAATATTTCCTTTTTTGATTATTTCATTAAAAGGAAAATTACTAATTTAGCCTCTCTTAGATATTTTTTAAAGTGTTAAAAAAAGAAGAAGATATTTTAAAAATTTTTATGGAGATACAAACAAAATAGGAAATAATTCAATTTATTTTTAACTCTAGAAATAATTCAAATTAAAAAAAAAGGAAATAATTAATGACAAAAAAAAGGAAATAATTATATTTTTCATGATATTTTTTTTTCCAAAAATTTGTAAATAAAAGAAACTTAAGTTATTCACAAAAATTTGTAAAATTCTTATTATACGTTGAATTTTAAATGTATTTATTTATTATTTTTAATAGTTTAGAAAATGAGACGAATTTCAAGGGGAAGTAATGTTTTATTTATCGGAAACTACATTAAATTATTATTCTCTCTTTTCCAATTTTTTTTCTTTCTCTTGTCCAATTTATTCGATTATTTATTGGAATTTGCACATAAATTAATAATGATTCATGTAAATAATTGTTCTTTATAATTAATCAAATAACAGTCAGTAAAATAATTGTTTCTCATGATAAATATTTGAAATTTAACCAATAAAAAATATAGAAAACATATCAATATTTATTTTTCTTTTAACACGAAAACACTCAATATTTAAAAACTGAGAAATATCTTCTTTTTTTTCAAAATATTTTTTTCGTTTTCTATAACGTTTCGTTTCCTATAATATTTCCTTTTTTGATTATTTCATTGAAAGGAAATTTACTAATTTAGCCTCTCTTAGATATTTTTTAAAGTGTTAAAAAGAGGAAGATATTTTTAAAATTTTTATGGGGATACACAACAAAATACAGTAGGAAATAATTCAAGTTTTTTTTAACTCTAGAAATAATTCAAATTAAAAAAAAAGGAAATAATTATATTTTTCATGACATTTTTTTTCCAAAATGTACACTTCTTCTTTTTTTTAAAAATTCTTATTATACGTTAAATTTTAAATGTATTTATTTATTAATTTTAATAGTTTAGAAAATGAGATGAATTTCGATATGTTCTTTGAAAGGAGAAGTAACTTTTTAATTTATGGGAAATAACATTAAATTATTATTCTCTCTTTTCCAATTTATTCGATGTTTTATTGGATTTTGCACATAAATTAATACAGTAAATGATTAATGTAAATAATTGTTTTTTATAATTAATCAAATAACAGTCAATAAATTAATGGTTTTTTAATTTAAAATTTTTAAATTCAATAAAAAATAAATATTTTTTTAACACGCAAACACTCAATATTTAAAAACTGAGAAATATCTTCTGTTTTATATTCCTCTTCCTCAACTGAGAAATATCTTTTTATTATTACAATATGCATTTAAATTGATATATTTATTGCGTGGAACTAAAAAAACAAAAAAAAACAATGGGCCACATTTCCAAAGTGATAAATACTTAATGCATCGTTTGGTGTTATCTCTCTCTCCACAATAAAACAAAGACAGCAAATTTGATAGAACAGAGAGAATAAAAGATCTGAGAAATGGAATCTGAAGAACTTCAGAAGACTTCTCGAATCATTAAAGTTGATTCTTTAGAATCATGGAATCTTTATGTTACTCAAGCCAAGAATCAATCTTGTCCTGTAAGTCTCTCTATTTCTGTTCCTCTTATCTTCTTTAATAAAAAATTTCAAGATTCACAACAAAATCTGCCTCAAGCCAAGATCCATCAAAATATTTAGTGATGTTTTTAGGATTTTAGTTAAATCACAATATAATTGGTTAAAATCGATTCTTTGAAGCTCTTAAGGATTAAGCGGCAGAGCTAGAAAAAAAACGAAATTATAATAATTTTTTATTTTAAAATAACTGCATAAACTTTATAAAAAATATAAAAAAAATGTATGGGTCAATTTTTTCTTTTTTTTTTGATGTAGATCAATTTCAAATATCTAATAACAATATAAAATATATTTTCACATGGATTAATTGACTTCTCCCTAACATGTTATGTTTCTTTATCTCTGGTTTTGCGTTAGACACGGACAACAACGACGAGTGATAGCAATGGATAATAAATAATGTTGTTCATTTAGTTATATGTGATGTGATAAGTGATGATTGATATTTAAGAAAAAAAAAGTCATGATAGCAAAAGTCTGGTTTGTCACTGGTTCATAGACATACTTTGACAATAAATTTTGGTGACAAGTGATTATTCAAATTTTATATTTTCGTGATTTATCGTGGATATTTGAATCTTTTCATGATTTTGAATTAAACAAATGTTTTATTATTTTAAAATTAAAAACTATGTTGTTTGTTTAATATTTTTTACATTATAAACTGATTTAACCTGAACCAAAAACCGAATCAAACCAAACTGGATTTAGTTTGGTTGCACTTTTTAAAAACAATAATGGAACCGAATAAACCTAAAATCAAATTAAACCAAACTTGATTTAGTTTAGTTTCTATTTGGTTACACTTTTTTAAAACTGAATAAATCCAAACAAAACCGAACCAAGCAAACTCAAACAAATTTAATTAACGCCCAACCCTATTTAAATTTAAATGTTGTTCCTTTTTTTTTGTTTAACCCAAGTTAAAGTTTGTTCCTTTAAGTCTGGTTTTTTTTTGGTAATTTAATAGGTTGTGGCCCATTTCACTGCTTCATGGTGCGTTCCTTCAATGGTTATGAACTCTTTGTTTGAAGAGTTATCATTTAGTTATCAAGATGCTCTCTTTCTCATTGTTGATGTTGATGAACTCAAGGTAGTAAACTCTACTTACTCAATTTATTGGGCCAACATATATATTTCTCTAGTTTGTGGATCACAAAAAAAATTGAAGAAATAAATACCCATCAAATATTATTATATTATTTAACTATCTAATTCAACCTACTATAACTATTTTAGTCACCGATCAATTTATAAAAATCCTAAGATTAGCAACGAAGCGATCCTGATTCGACAAACAATTTTATAAAAAATGTTCAGATTTTTTTTTATTAAACATAAACTCAAAAAAAAATTGGCCCGAGGCGGTCGTCTAACACAAGAAACTCAATCTTGTTAGAATTGAAACATGATTGATGTGTTACTATTTTGTGTTCTATGTTGGATTTGGTCAGGAAGTGGCTAAGAGTCTAGAAGTAAAGGCAATGCCTACTTTTATGTTCTTGAAGGATGGTAATGCAATTGACAAACTTGTGGGTGCAAATCCTGAAGAAATCAAGAAAAGGGTCCAAAGTTTTGTTAAATCTTTTCGTGTTGTTCATAATGTTTAGACAAGTGTTTACAATCTAATACAAGAACACACAATCTTAAATAAAAGTGTGTGTATAGAAGTGCACTTACTTCTTGTCTTTATCTGTTTTGTGTATTTGTGTGAATCTTTTATGTCAAAAGTGTTAACTTTTGTTCTAATTTTTTTGTTTTTTTCGCACAAGAAGTTTCAAAGAGTTTGAGTTATGTCATCGTGGTAATAAAAAATGTTAGATATATACAACTTCTCTATACCTATATGTTTTTTTATATATATAATCGATCGGATTATATCCATAAATAATACTCCTTTCGTTTCAAAATATAGAGAATTTTCTTTGAATGCACAATTTTTAATAAAACTTATAAAATTAC
The DNA here is from genome assembly GCA_000411095.1 of Aethionema arabicum. Lineage (NCBI taxonomy): Eukaryota > Viridiplantae > Streptophyta > Magnoliopsida > Brassicales > Brassicaceae > Aethionema > Aethionema arabicum. Next base: position 205,882 of record KE151855.1, on the reverse strand, counting down.
AAATTTAATCTTAATTAATTAAATATTTTTACTTTATTTTTTCCCTCTTCCTTTGTTAATGATAAAGGCAAATTTGTAAAGAAAATACAAAAAGTATATTGAAATTTGAAAACACCTAATATTATGAAACAAGAAAAAAAACCTTAAACTCCTTATAAAAAAACCGGAGGGAGTAGAAGAAAAATGGATAATGACAAAACCAACTCTAGAGAATATATGTTTGACATTTTTTTATACGTTCTACAATAAATTTAACAAAATAATAATGATATACATTTTGAATCTAATAAAAAAAATAGTTAAAAATATCATATAGTTTCGTAAATAATAAGAAGTTAGTTTAATAATTTTATACGATATAGTAAAAAAACTATATGGTGTAAACGATACGGATTAGCTTACAACAATATCATATCGGTATTAATTAGTTGAGTAAATCGCAAAAAACTACCCAACATTTGAGCAGATGGACAAAAAACATCCAACTTTTTTAAATGCACAATTTAAAGTCTAATGTTCTTTTTATAAATTTTAAAATTTTGGGATATTTTTGTAAAAAATAATCTGGAGGTTTGTGTATTTTAAATGTTGAGTTTCTGTTTGCGTATTGTTTTAGACGTTGGGTTGTAAATTACACATTTAAAAAGTTGGATGTTTTTTTGTCCATCTACTCAATTGTTGAATTTTTTTTTTTGCAATTTATCCTAATTAGTTAGATCATATTTTGTAACAAATACATATATTTTAGTAGTATTTGCAAAAATACACAAATCCAAAATACACAAATCCTAAAAACAAGGATATTTTTGGTATACAATCATGAAAAATGTATTTTAACAAATTTCCCGTTAAATAATAATTTAGTTTGAAAACCAAAAAACACAAAGAAAACTCTTAAAATTCTTTCCCAAAATACCCTTTTTCAACTTTTCAACAAGGTAATTTAAACCCCATAGAGCTACCAGAAACAAAATCATTCCAAACATTAAGAGCTCCATTAGTAGTCATCAAGATTGTGCTCAAAGCCATCACAATTCCTACAGCAAACACAATAATTGAAGCTCTTCCATATTTAGCTATAACCTTCTTAACCACCATTAATCCTATAAGAGATGCCACAAAGCAAATTAAAGCGAAAATCGCAGCTGTTTTCGCTTGTTCCATGCCGAGTAAAAGGTACTGAATTGCAGACATTGTTGAAGAAAATAGAACCATGAATGAACAGGTTGCTGCAGTCACCTGTAGCAAAAGACTTTAACTTTGAGAAATAGGGAAAATAATGTTATAAAATTCTCTTTTTTTTCTAATTTGATAAATTAATACTTTTATTTTACATGAATTTTTATTTGATCATAATGATAACAAAATATGATAAACTAAATTTTTTTTTTTAATGTAATCGATTTTAGATTACACAGTAAAAAATAGCATCAAGAAAATCACAGTAAAATCGATGCAAATTCTTCTAATTTGATTTGTAAATCTTAAAAAGTAATATAGGTTTTCTTAATGATATTTTTTAAGTTTAATCTGATTTTACTACTGTCATTGCTGGCAATGTAATCACACAATAATCACAGTTTTAAAATTTTAAGGATTTATTTAGGGATTAAGGTGTTTTAAATCCTGAAATATTTTCATTTGGTGATGAAAAAATATTTTGAACTATGAGAATAGTTTTTTAAACTCTAAATTTTGATAACTGAATTTTCTTAAATCAAAATTAAAATATAAACACAAAATCAAACCATAATCTTAGAGTTAAACAAAAAATACACTTTAATTTTTTTTTATTGTAACCTAGTACTGGTTAATATAAGTTCTCGTCAACAGATGGCAACAACTGTGGAGCTGATTGGTTGACAACTGTGACTATAGACTGTTACTGTTAAATTAAGAGTGTTTAAATAAAACTGTGACTTTTCGGCTGTAGTTTTAGTTTATTTTTAAAAGTCACAAATATGGAGTTTTTAAAACTTTAAGAAAACTAATAACAAATATAAAAAAATGGGTTGTGAGATTTTTTAGGAATAGTTATTGATAAAAAGTGTGATTGGAGAAAATTGTGCTGTAAAAGCTGTATGAGCTCTCAACAGCCGTAAAAGTTATTTGCCAATCACCCCCGTAGTAACCATTGTACCACTTGTTCTTCACATTTTGAGTTAATTATGTTATAAATTTAATTTTTGAATTTCAATTTCAAAAAATCCGGTTATCAAAAACATACCTCAGGAGCAATACCAATTTGAAGAAGAAGAGGACTAATGAGCATTCCACCTCCAATGCCAAAAAGTCCACCTAATACTCCAGCAGATAAAGCCATTACAGGAAACATTAACTTGTTTGGTCCTTCTCCTCTCCCATGGTTACCTCTTAGAACTCCTGTATCCTGTGAAATTAATGAGTTTTAAAGCTTCATCAAGCTCACTTTGAAGCTAAATATGGAGATTCATGAAGAGAGTTTGGTTATATAGTACATTCCGGTTTTAATTTTAGCCTAAAAGTTTAATTTCACCGTGACCAAAAAGTTTAAGCGGTCATGACTAAGAAAAAATTTATTTACTTTTAAAGGGCCTATAACTAAAACAAAAAATTTGCCCTGAAATCTATATTATACTTGAGCCGGTACTGATCTGACCACAGTCTCTTGAATGAAATGTAATGAAATTACCTTATGAGAATCTTGGATTAGTGATAAGTTGTTGCTTTCAACATTGTTACTAAAACTGATCCAGAGAGTGAAAATGATGGTGAGAGGGATTTGAAGAGATGAGAGGAGCCAGTAAAGAGTTCCACATGGTTTTATTGCTATGATTCCCTGTAAATTATATAAAGTGAGAAATTATATATTTTTACTAAGTTAATAATTCAATCTTACAATAACTTAAATATCATACTTTAATTGGAATTTATATACATCCTTAATATTTATAACAAGTTCAACCTACAATTACATAGTAATTATTGGATAAAATTTGACAAAATCTACCTCTCTCACTATTTTTTAAAGTAATATACTATAGATGAAAATTAGTTGACTTCGATACATATATACATTCTTGAATATAATGAAGCCAAAATATTAAATTATACATGTAAATAAATATCAGTTTTATTAAACAGTAGTTTTATTTAAATTTGATCTTTTTTTTTGTAAAAGTTACTTAAATACAAAAATAAATAGGAGGATTTTCAAAAAAAACTAATTTACATATTTTTGTGTAAAAATGTTCTAACACTATATCCAAGAATATCATTGATATATCCTCACATAACACAAATTTGTAAAAATTTCGTGTATAAAAACATTTTAGGTAATTCCTCAAATAAATACTATAAAAGAGATTGATTTTTTTTTAACATCAGAAATTAATTTATTTAAAATATTATACTAATTACTTTTGACAAATAATAATTATTTTTTTAGTTTTGATTATAAATGTTTTTACTCACACATTTTTAATAGATTAATTCCCCCTCGTTTGTTAAAAGAAATATGCAAAATATAGAAATTTAATGGAAATAAATGTAGTATTCACGATATAAAATTCTCTATATTTTTTAAAAAAAAATGATATTTATCCAATACTACCGAACGAAACTGATAATAAAAAATTAACGTGTTAAAAAAAGAAACAA
>KE151855.1:177672-190544 GCA_000411095.1 Aethionema arabicum | reverse complement strand
GAGCTTATGAGAATTAACCAAAAAATAGCCAACATGCTTTAAGAAATATAAAAAAATATATAAAAAAATATATAAAAAAAATAAAAATAAATGTTTTTGTTTCAAGAAAACATGTTTGCTATCATCTTTTGCTACTTCAAGACAGTGCACGTGAATAGAGCATGTTATCAAAGAAGAAGACTAAATAATACACCTGTAATTATTACTTTTTTAATTAAACATATTATTAAATTACAACTATTTCAATGTCTCTTCCATTATCCAGTGATCACTATATAAAAATAAAAATAAATATATTTGTGTGAATATGACAGCTTCAGATCTAAGATTTGAAATACAGCTTTACACATATATAACAAAAAGAAATTACAAAACTAAAGAAAGGAATATATGCAATTCCACACTATTATAGTATAAAAATCCTGTAATTTTAAATCTTGAATTTTGATAATTAGATTTTTAAACTTTACATATATGTTTAAACTAAAATTAAACTTTAAACATAAAATTAAACCATAATTTTAAAATTTAACAAAAAGAAAATTATAATTCAAATTTATATTAATTAATATACCATAATGCCAAATTTAAATTTGAGATTTCGGTTTCAAAAACTTGGTTATTAGAGCATCTCCAATAGTTTGTGCTATTTTTGTGCTAAAATAGCATAATTGCAAAATGCAATTGAGTTTTACTCCAATGGTTGGTTGCATTTTTTAGTATAAATTTTATTATTAATTGCTAAATATGTATAAATTTTGTTTAAACTTCACAAATTCACCCACTTATTTTTTTTATGTTTTAAAACACCTATCAATTATTATATTTTGAATTTAATTATATTATAATATTAAAAATAATACAATAACATGTATAAAAATAATAAAACACACTAGATTTTACTTTAATTTGAATACTCTTCCCATAAATGATCGACTAATGCATCTCGAAGTGCAAAATGAGCATTTTTATCTTTGATTTTTCTAAACCGAGCAAGAAAATTTTGGAATTGAATATTGTCGTCTTTGGCTATGTCGACTTCGGCTATGTCGACTTGTGGAACAGGAGTTTCTCTTTCAAGTTCAGTTGGTGCATTGATCTTTGTTACACTAGTTTATTTTATGTCTTTGTTTGTTTTTGCATTTTTAAAACAAATTTCTTTGAAATATGTTTCATGTCATTTTATTTTATTAATAAAAATATATTATTAAAATTTAAAAATAAATGTTAAACTATTATTAATCAATAATATAAAGTAAACATTAATAAACTAATTATTTGTAAAATAAATGATTGATTTGTAAATAAAAAAGTTCAATTGCATAATAGCATTATGCTATATTTCATTCCAAATATAGAAACAAAAATAGCATAATGCTATTTTGCAATTGAAAATAAAACCTCATTGGAGTAGATTTAAGTGTAAAATAGCATAAAATTGCAAATATAGCATAGGATTGGAGATGGTCTTAAGGTTTAGAATTTAGAAAACTTTTTTGATAAAGTTCAAATTCTAAAAACTCATTTTGAAAGTTGGAGTTTTTATACCAAATCTAAAAAAAATCAGTATCTATTTTACCATTTATCCAAGTATAAAAAAAAAATTGCAACGAAATTAAATTAATACAAACTAAAAAAAAAGAGATTTTGACTTAAAAAAAAAAATTTAAATAACAAGAGAAACCGGGAAAAAATGAGATGAAAAATATCCTCTATATAAATTTTGTGTTAGTACTCAACAACAAAGACAGTTTGGCCGAGTGGTCTAAGGCGCCAGATTTAGGCTCTGGTCCGAAAGGGCGTGGGTTCAAATCCCACAGCTGTCAATTATTTTTATTTTTATTTTTTCAATTATTTTTATTCTTTTAATTCAAACCCTCTACTTGATTCCCAGTCTTTAATTTGATTCCAACATTTCAATCACACGAAACATAAAGCATAAAGATTAATTTATCTCTTTCTTCTACTCTTTACTTACAAATTAAACCTATCTTTATTCTCCAAAACATTACTCTTTTATATTCCTCTAAAAACCTTAAGTTATTTCATCAATGGCGGAAACAAATAATAAATCAATAATTGAAGAAGAAGTAGCAAAAGCTTTTGTAAATCATTATTATCATTTATTTGATAATGATAGATCTTCTCTTTATATTCTTTACAATGAAAATTCATTACTTACTTTTGAAGGGCAAAAGATTTATGGTGTAGAAGATATTTCCAATAAGCTTAAAACGTTGCCGTTTGATGAATGTCAACATTTGATCACAACCGTTGATTCTCAGCCGTCGTCGATGATCGGTGGTTGCGGTGGAATACTTGTTTTTGTTAGTGGTTGTCTTTTATTACACGGCGAAGCACATCCTCTTAAATTCAGTCAGGTTTAATAAATATATAAATCTATAATAATTTATCTTAAATAAACTAGATTTAATATAATGTATTTTTTTAACATTATTAATTCATATGTTAGCAAAGTTTCATATATTCTCCTTATGTGTTACATAAGAAAAATATGTATTGTTTTTAATTTTTGTGAAACAAAAATGAGATTATTATTTTTGAGTTTTTCTACATATAATATTTGTTTCTATACATTGAATTATTAATAGTATTTCAATAAATGAATTTATAAAAATATATCAGTAATATTTTAATAGTTGATTGATATGTGTAAAAAACTCAAAAAAACATCTATTATAAATATCATGATTTTTTTTTCAAAAACAAATATCATAAAATTTAATTTTTTAGGCTTTAATTATCTTCCACAATTTAACATCGCTTATGAATATAATTAATATTTATTTGTATGGTTTTTAAAACTTATTAAAATAAAATGTTGTTTATAAATTGCAGATGTTTCACTTGATTCCTATTCTGCAAGGAAATTTCTTCGTCCAAAACGACATTTTCAGGCTTAATTATGGTTAAAGCTTAATTGCACTCTTAAATAATTACTGTAATCTCTTATACAATTCATGTGATTAAATATTAATTACTATTAATCGATATATACTTATACAGACTGTAATTGTGTGAAAAATCCTTCTCTGATCATCTCTCTTATATTAATTATTAAGCAATTAATTAATTATGTTATTTTCATATATGTTATGTAAAATTAATTTAAAATTAATTTGATTTTAAAACATGTTAATTAAACCTTTTTTCTAATTACAAAAATCAGTGTCAATCATATTATATTTTCTATCCCCTCCTATAAGAAAATTGATTTTCTTGAATTTTCACCGATATTGAAACAATATATTTAATTATACTAATTTTACAGATTTTTTTTCTATGTTTTTTATTTATATATATATTTTTACAATTAACTTTTCTGGGCCACAATGTTTTGGCCCGGCCTTATGGTAAACAATACATTATCACTTACAATTTTTCCATAATTTAGCCGTTTGAAAAATAACTAACATACATTCTTATAATTTTTGGAATTTATATATTTAGAAATATATCACTTTTAATTAAAAAAAAATCATACTTTATGAAACAAAAAAAATAAAACTAAAACCCAATCTTTATGCAATAGAACAAGTATATTAAATTTTTCAAAAAAAAAAAAACAAAAAAAGAGTAAATTAATTTTTTCAAATTATGTTACGAATATTCACATAATTTTGTAAAATCTCCCCCCCAAACTTAAAATATTTTATCGATTTATACATATTTAAAAATAGGTAAAAATACTCACGGAAAAATCGTACAAGTATTAGAGGCCACAACAACCTTTTAAATCTTGACCAACCATTTTATTCAACACTATTTACTTCTCTCCCAAGAAACCATTTGACACAACATTACTCTTTCTCCCAAAAAAGAAAAAAATGATGCTAAACAACAACATGATGATGATGATGATGTCAACGATGATGATGATGATGATGATGGTGGATGGAGAGGCATTAATAGGGAAGAAAGTGATGCCATTATGCCATAGAGAATGTGTACCAATATGTATGAATGTAAGTGATTCAACGGCTGAGATTTGCGATGAAGCATGTGATCTTGGATGTCGTCAACTTCAAGGAAGAGGCACTGGCTCTTCTACTTCTTCTTCTTCTGCCTCTTCTTCTCCTACTGGTTCTTCTACTTCTACTACTGATCATCATGATCATGATGATCATGGTCACGTCGCTTAATTTGCAAAAAGTACATTTTTTTCTAGAAATTTACAAATATATGTTAATTCATTAGTGCTAATATTTTTGCAAATCCTCTATAATATATAACTTAGATTTTAATTTGTGTTAATTAGATTGCGAAACTCAGATTTTGATTCGATAAATTGGTAGATATATATATATATGTAAATTTATTATTAAGATTAATTTAATATTATATTCGATGTTAATCAGGATAATAAGGTACTTTGTTTAATTTTTTAAATGTGGATTATGTTTTTCAATTAATCTCAATTCTATTGTTTTGATTTTTTTTTTGTTTTGTTTCATGTTATTAGGTGTTTTAAATTTTCTTTGTATATTTTTTCTGAGAACATGATTTTTTTTTCTGATTTAGTTTTAGTAATGAAAAGAGAAAGATAATGTTTTTATATGGAAACACAATTTTTCATTATTGCTATAACTTTAGTTGAAATCATTAAAACTATGTACTCATCTTGAGATAATTTTATTTTATTTTTTAAATGTGGATTATTTTTTTCAATTCATCTCAATTCTATTTGTTTTGAATTTTTTTTTTGTTTCATGTTATTAGGTGTTTTAAATTTTCTTTGTATATTTTTTTGAGAACATGAAAGTTTTTTTTTTCTGATTTAGTTTTAGCAATGAAAAGAGAAAGATAATGTTTTTATATGGAAAAATAATTGAGAATTTGTGTGAATTATACTTTCACACACCCTATTTTTGTTTTATACACTCAATCGTGTTATAAGATGTTATAAGATATCACATAACTTCTTATAACAAAATTTATGAGATATTATACTTTATATTTACTAATATAAGATGCTATACGATGTTATACGATGTTATAAGCGAATGTATAAAACAAAAAAATAAGCTACAAATGTGTATATACTTAAAACACCTCTTCCAAAATGCATTTAACTAATTCTCCCAAAATAATTTGTCATTATTGCTATAACTTGAGTTGAAATCGTTAAAACTATATATTGAACAAAAAAAAGTCTCAAATAACTATAAATATACCTACTAAATAAATTTTACTTTTTCCCCAAAAAAAATCACCAGAAATATAGCCAAATCGAGCTGTTCTATTTAGAATGATCATTTTAATATTTTTATAAACATTATATTATCAAAGGGGTTGTCTATTTCCATAGGATGTTTTAACAATTTTTACTTTATTTTATATTATAAAATATTTAAAACTTTGAATATGTATACAAATATATTATATATTTTTTTTACTATTACAAAGGTTATTTATAAAATAAGGGGGTTACTGACATTTTATTGACTTTATGAATACAAATGCATTAACTATTAAATATACATTAACTAAAAATATTCATTAAAATGAAAGATTGAGATTATATTATTATATTTTTTTGAAAATGATAAAGATCTACTTTTTCTTCTTAAGACATGTTTATCGCCAGCAAAGATAATAATGAAAGAAGATAAAATAGAGACTAATTATGCAATGCTTAGAATAATTCCACTGCCACTTAGCGTCGTCTGAGCAGTTATGTTGTGTCTTTAAATTCAACAACTCCACGAAATAAATTGAAAAAAAAACTTAATTTGTGTAGCAAATTAAGGGTTTTTTTAATATTAATTTGGACCATTATAACTCACAATATTTTTTACTTGTGACATATCATTGATTGAGTAATACTTCAATTTTTGTTTAAATTAAGTAATACTTCAATTATTTATATCATTATCTTTTTGATTTCATATTATTAAATATTCTAATTTTATAGGTTCATTTTTAGTAAAACTCTTAATTAAATTTAATTGAGTGACCATATTATAAAAAAAAGGAAGGAGTAGGTGGGTATTTTTGTTTTATTTCTTATTTAAAAAAAACTGTCTCTCGAAAATTTTAAAAACAATTACAAATATTGTAGCCGCCTAAACTTTCACAAAACTCAAGACAACAAAAATTAAATTAATATACACTTGTATATAAAAGAACTATAAAGAATAAATAGATATAGCTTTTAACTATTAACTTTAAATTATTGCCCAAAGAAAGTCATGATAATCAATCTTTTTCCACGTTTATTTCTGCAAAATTGATAAATAATTACTATAAAAAAATCACTATGATTTGTTAACTTTATCTTTTCATATAATATTATACTAAGCAATATAAGCAGAGTAGATAGAGATCTCAAATGACTAAACCCACTTGCAAATTTTTTTTCTTGATATAAGTTAACGATTATAGCTATTTTGAATTATTAAAATGAATTAATACTATAATAAATGTTGCTTCATGATCTTAATGGAAGAATAGTCCATTTCACTAATTCATAGAAAGTCGTTATATTGAAAATCCAATAATATTTAACTACAACATATTAAATATTTTAGAGTATTTTATGATATCAAAACTCTTTTTTTTTAAATGAATGTTACCACAACTTGTATTCAAAATATTTATCTAATTTTATTTTATATGATAATTTTGTTTTTTCGCTTAATTTTTTGAGAAATTTTTAAAAATACACTAATTTTAATATTTTTTAAAATTATACTTTCAAAACTACACTTTTACTGGTTATGGATGAACAAAATTGCACTTCCATAAAAAAAATAATTTACTCTAATTGTAATTCCACCATCTCATCCCCACTATGATATTTTTTTTCTTCTAATTGGAGATAATTTTATCCATTAACATTAAAAAAAACATACATTTAAAAAAAATGCAATCAATTATTATAGTTTTGAAAAAAACACTACAAATTAGTCTATTTTGAAATTTCCCCTATTTTTTTTATATTATTTTGTTTATTCTGTTTGATCTATTTGTTTTATACCCTTGTCATAATTTATCCACTATTATTTTTTCTAGTATAAATTTTTCTATTATAATTATTATATTACCATCCCACTCACTACCATATCTTCTATAAATTGACATCATTTGCAAGTAAGTGAAAGGCAAACACAAACTAATCCTTAACCACTAAAAAACCAAAGGACTAAATGTCCACTTCAAAGCAACCACTTCTCACCAAACCAAAGTCACATAACCACAAAAACATATGTCTTGTCCTCTCTTTTCTAGCCGTTCTTGCCTTTGTAGCTTTCTTCACAACCCAACTAATCACCACAAATACTAATCCCTTACTAACACCGAGCCAAATTTGCGACCGGGCCCACGACGAACCCTCTTGCCGAGCCCTCTTATCCGAGTTCGCAACCTCGCCACTTTCGACCCCAAACCGTCTAGACCTATTGAAAATCTTCTTGAAAAACTCGGTGTCCCGGCTCGAAAATGTGACCAAAGTGGTGAACAAGGTTGTGACTAGGTCTAATGATGTGAGGGACAAGGCGAGCCTCGCCGATTGCGAGGAAATGATGGATGTATCTAAGGACCGGTTAATGAGTTCATTAGAGGAATTGGTTAAAGGAGGAAATGTTAATTTTGAATCTTATTCAAATGTTCACACTTGGTTAAGTAGTGTTCTTACTAATTACATGACTTGTTTAGATGGTATTAGTAATGTCTCCATTGACTCCAACCTTAGAGTTAAACCACAAGTTGAGGACTTAGTTTCTAGGGTTAGAGTGGCTTTAGCTATCTTTGTATCTATTTCTCCGGTCGAAGATGACCTCAAGATGGTCGTTGCCGGTCGCTTCCCGGTTTGGCTAACCGCTCGAGACAGGAAGCTTCTAGAATCTACTCCTAAGGTAAAATTAAAAACTAACTTCAAAAATCTTTAAGTTGTTAAGATCTCATACGAGAAATAGTAAGAAAATAACACTAATATAAAATTTGAATTGATTCATTCGGTATCATTTGATTTAAAGTTAAAAAAATAGTTTTTTGTTCACATTATGATCAAGATTAGCGTTTAACCCTTTTTTTAGTGATACTAAATTTTTTTTTGGAAAAATGGTAAATTCAACCATCAACTTTAGTGGTTTAGTGAAAAAAGTACAAACTTTAAAAATGGTTTTTAGACTCCGAACTTTGATAACCGGGATTTTTTAAAATCTTAGTTAAAATTAATTTGGAATATAAATTTTAACTATGATTTTCAAAATTTAACAACAAAATATATTTTAAATTTCAAAAAAATATTTTAAATCTGAATTAATTAAACTATAATTTCAAATTTAAATTTGAGATTTCAATTTAAAAATCATTTCATTAAATTTCATAGTTTAAAAAGTCTCAGTTATCAAAATTTGAAATCTAAAAATCCATTTTTAAAATTGGTAGTTTTTTTCACCAAATCAGCAAAGTTCATAATTCATTTTACTGTTTCCTTACTTTTGTTAAAAGTTAGGAAAATTACATACTTTCCCAATTTCCAACTAAATCCATTCTAACCAAATAAAAAAAACCTAAAAAATGATTAACAAAATATTTTTTTTTTCAACATTAAGTCCAAAACAACGGCCAAGATGTTTTGGTGGACCCAATTTTGAAAAAATAAATATTTTGCTAATATTTTCTTGGACCCAACGGCCAATAATTTTACCCAAAAGAAGAAAGAAAAAAAACAACGGCCCAAATCTCCTTAGTAAACCGGTCCTTTTAACAAATTACATAAATACAATACATTGTAATATAAAGTGTAACAATAAAATAATATTAAAAAAAACTTTATTTTGGACTCAATTAAAAAACTTGGACTTTTACTAGGCACTTAAGGTGAACGCAAACATTGTGGTGGCTAAAGACGGTACCGGAAAATTCAAGACGGTGAACGAAGCGGTTGCGGCGGCACCGGAAAATAGTAATACAAGATATGTTATATATGTGAAGAAAGGAATTTATAAAGAAACTATTGATATCGGAAAAAAGAAGATAAACTTAATGCTCGTCGGAGATGGAAAAGACACGACAATCATCACCGGAAGTTTAAACGTCATCGATGGATCCACCACTTTCAGATCCGCCACCGTCGGTAATTAAATATTATATTATATTTTTATTTTTTTTCTAACTTTTTTTAATAATATTATTATAGAATTGGTTTTTTTTGTGTGTATATAACTTAATTTACGACTATTAATCAAACGTCATAGTAATAGTAGAATGCATATATAAATTAAAAAAAAAATATTTGAGCTAATCTCATATGATTTTGATATGTTAAGTTTTTTTTAAAGATTAATGATTTTTTATTTTTATTTAGTTAATTTTTTTATAACAAGTACTATTATTTATACACAGTAGACGTTCCATCTTAAAATGTTATAAAACGATGGATTTTATGAATAGTAAAAAACATGAAAAACGAAAAAAAAATAGTATTAACGACGTATATATACGTAAATTATTTAATAGAGCAATGCTTTTTGTTAGTTGTTTTATATTCTGATATATATGTCAAAAAATAAAATATTTGTATAATATATTAATGATTTAAAAAAATGTTCTTAGTAATAAGATATTCTAAATGGGCCGCATATATAAGAAATAATATTTTTCAAAACATAGAAACATACATTATACAAACTATATAAAAAAATAAATATTTGCATAATAAAAAACAATAAAAAATCATATTTTCAAAATGTAAAAAACTAAAAAAAAAGTGTATAAATAAGTAAATTATATTTAACAAGTTGTTATATTTTTATACTATATATGTTCTAACTAATGTCAATTTTAATACATATATATATAATAAATAGCTGTCAATGGAGATGGTTTTATGGCACAAGACATATGGTTCCAAAACACAGCCGGTGCAGCCAAACACCAAGCCGTGGCTCTCCGAGTTAGCGCGGACCAAACCGTCATAAACCGTTGCAAAATCGACGCATACCAAGACACACTCTACACACACACATTACGACAATTTTACCGTGACTCCTACATAACCGGTACGGTAGATTTCATCTTTGGAAATTCAGCGGTCGTGTTCCAAAACTGCGATATCGTGGCCCGAAACCCCGGAGCCGGACAAAAAAACATGGTCACGGCTCAAGGCCGGGAAGACCCTAACCAAAACACTGCGATATCTATTCAAAAATGTCGAATTTCGGCTAGTTCGGACCTCGTACCGGTCAAAGGAACGGTGAAAACGTTCCTAGGCCGGCCATGGAAATTATATTCAAGAACGGTTATAATGCAATCTTTTATTGGTGACCATATTGACCCGGCCGGTTGGTTTCCATGGGATGGTGAATTTGCATTAAATACTTTATATTATGCTGAGTATATTAATAACGGTCCAAGATCAGACACAAGTCAAAGAGTTAAGTGGAAAGGGTTTAAAGTTATAAGTAATGCAAAAGAAGCTGAACAGTTTACGGTAGCTAAACTTATTCAAGGAGGGATTTGGTTAAAACCTACCGGAGTTACTTATCAAGAATGGCTTTGAATCTTTTGAAGATTCTATAAAATAAATAAGTTTTAAATAACGTTTTTATAAAGTGTAAAACAATCTTTTTTTTGTTGTTATTGTTTAAGTATGTGCATGTGTTTTGTTATGTTATGTTTTTTTTATATGATGTTTGTTATTGATTATGTGTTTTTGTTTCACAAAGTTATTAATAAATTTAACCGATCATCACGGTTTAAATTTTGATTTTTCATAAAAACACTCCAAAAATATTCTAAAGAAATGTTTTTCTTATATATAATACATATTCAAGTCATTACAATTATTTTTTTATTTTGTGATTAGAAACCAAAATGGGTTTATAATCTCCTATATATTATTTGAGAAATGATTTTAAATACAACGTTGGTTTGTAGACCGTACCACTAGAAAACTAATCACTAGAAAAAAATATTGAACCGTTATTTTTTTAAAATTGTTATATTTATTTTTCTATATTACAATTGATCATATTAACTTTATGAATATTACTTATTTATTAGCTTTTAATTATTATAATTTATTTAAATATTTTATTGTTAGGATTTTATGCTTTACGTTATTATAATTATCATAATTTTATTACAAATTTGAAAAATCAAAATATACGATATATATCTCAGAAAATCTTATCTTAACTCTTAGTTCATCTTCATTAGTTTCCTTATTATTTATGTATTAGTTTTTAATTATCATAATTTATTTAAATATTTTATTTATAAAATTTTATGCTTTAGGTTATTATAATTATCTTATAAATTTGAAAATTAAAATATACGGTATATCTCTTATTTAAAGATAAACGTATCATATATATAGATATTTGTAATTTTCTTAATTGATTAGGAAAAATCTTATCTTGAATCTTAGTTTATATATTGTTTATATTATATTATCTATATATTACGGAGGAAAAAGAAATATTTTTTTTGTAGAATAAAATATTAGTCCCGTAAAAATTGCGGGAGAAACATCTAGTTATTGGTATTTGAGAAGTAAAGAAATGTTTAATATTTCATTGTATTTTTCTAAATATCTGAGTTTGTTTAGGGTGAAACTAGGACAATTTTTTTTTAATAATAACATATTTGTAAGAAAATAAATTTTAACGGGTGCTTATTATAATTTTAAAAATTTATTATATTAAATTTCATTATTTTTTACCTCAGAGTACATCTGTCACTGTTTACAACATTATGCGATACAATATAAACGTGCAAAGAAAAAGAAACAAACAAAAATAAATATCTTTTTTTTTGTTTGTATAAAACAAAAATAAATATCTAAAACCATTATCTTTCTGAGCATGAATTTACAACCATTTATTTTTCTTTTGCACCCGACAAGAAAAAATGTTAATAATTTTGCTTTGATATAATTTTCACGAATAATTGCAAAAAGAAACTTTTACTTTTCATGATTTTATTGGTCAATTATAAAAGAGTTGCAATATAAGTTAAACACTATGACATATTTAACGAGTCAAAGAAACAAAATCCTAATATTTTAGAATAGCTAAAAATTATTCTTACTAATTGTTACTTTAATACTCCAATTAATAGAATTTTCAATTTATAAAATAATATTTCGAGATTTCTTAACATATAATATTCATAAAATTAAATTTGTCAAATTCTATCTACTTTGCCGCCAACTTGAAGATTTATTAGACCATATTTTACAAATTGAGTATTAAATTAATTTTCACAGTAAATAAGTTGTTTCGTTACATTTTTTGTCTCGTTAAAATTTCACATATATGTTATACCACGATTTTTATTTATTATGACAATGTTTTTTTTTCTTGCAATTATACTTATTTTCAGTTAAATTTCACATATACTAGAGTTTAATTTTTTTTTCCCAAATATTGTTAGGGTTCAATCAATAATATAAAATTTGTAAGACCAAATACTTAAGATTGGATCAGTCCCTCATAAAAAAAGTTACAGAAATTAATTGATTACAAAAATGTGAATTTTATAAAATATACCAATTTAAAAGTTTTTTTATTCAAAACTACACTAGTACATGCATTTTTAGAAAATAAAATTTTATTGTATATACCAAACTGCTTTTTTTTTCAATATCCAAAGTGCTTTTGTTTAAATAATTTTTATAATTAAATATTAGGATTTTCACTTTCTTAAAGCAATAAAATTTAAAATTTATTCACTTTCTTACATTTTTTTATTTAATCACTTTCTTACACTATGTAGTGGACATTTTCGTCCGATCTATTTATTTTGATAAAGAAAACACATAACTTGCTAATACTACGAGAGGTGTGTATGATGTTGCAAATGAATAAATTATAAAGTAAAAGGGCATAGGGCATATATAT
>KE151855.1:141171-176737 GCA_000411095.1 Aethionema arabicum | reverse complement strand
AAGATTTTGAACTAGTATTTAAGTTTCAAACACTTGAAAACCATATTTAAGCTCGATAACAAAAAACCTCAAATTTCACCCTTACAAAAAACAAACCCTAAAAGCGATTTAGATTTTAAAATTTGAAACACGAAAAATTAAATCCACCATATACCGAAGAAGAAGAAAAAAAGAACATGAAACAGAGCAATAAGAACAAGAAAAACAAGAGGAAGAACAAGAAGAAGAATCATGGGAGAACAAAAATGGTGGAAGTCGAAGATGAGGGTGTTTTTGTTCAAAAAAAAAAATTAATTAATTTAACATTAAAAAAATTGAAAAATTCATTAATGGCAATTTTGTAAATAAACTGAAGTTGTCTGGTTTTTTGGTCACGACGAGTTAGTTGAGCAATCACAAAAAATCATGGGCTAGACTGACAATTATGTCTTAAAGTTGTGTTATTTCAACAAATTTCCCTTAAATTTTATACCTTATAGAAAAACATGATATTATTAATTACGAGACAATAGGAAAAACAATTATTTAACAAACATGATATTATTAATAACATAGAATTTAAAATACCAAAAATTATTATATAGAATATGTAATTCAAATATTTTAGAATATTTATTTGTCAAGTTTATTCCGAAAAGTACAAAATATTACACGCATATTCTGTAAGTTTTTTTTTTCTGACCATTATATCTTACATAATATAGTATATTTTTAAAGATATAACAATAATACACTTGGATCTAGTGTTATAGATTTTGGCAACAAAAAAAAAAGCTTAATTTGGGCATATTTTAAAATCCCTCTTTTTGTTTTCTTAAATACACATTTATTTCTAACACAATTAAAATGACTAAATTACTTCTATATTTGAAGTACTAATAGAACAAAAAAAACTAAAGTAGATTTTGTGAAAAATATAAATTCGTTATATTAAAAATACAAAAGGACTTCCCTTTTAAAACAAAGAAAGTTTGTTAAAACATTTAAAATCTAAGAAACGTAAAGAGTATTAAAATAACTCAGAAACCAATAATATAAAAATTAAAAAAAAAGTTTGAAGTTAATTTTCATTAACATTTTATAACCAATAAATTAAGTAATATAAATATCATAGTTAGATGTTAATTAATTATCACGAATTAAACATGTTTAAAATGATATTTTTCTCTCTCTCTAGTACTATAAAAAGAAGTCATTTAACAGTCCCACATTACATACCACTATAACAAAATTTTAATAAAACAACGACAAAACATGTCATCCATTAACATTCGATTCAAATATTTATTGTGCGTTATATAGGACAAAATAATTAACTTAAAACAAAATACTTTGATAAAAAAAAGTTAAACAATAATTAATTAAAATAATTTATAAAATGGCTCCAAGCAACAATATAAAATTTGTAAGAACAAATCACTAAGATTAGATCAATCTCTCATAAAAAAAAATTAAAGAAATTGACGGATCAAAAAAAATTGAGAAATTTTATAACATACTAATTTAAAAGTTTTTCTTTTCAAAACTACATGACTAATTTACATGTATTTTACAAAATACACTTTTATTGTGTAGAGATGGACAAATCTGCTTTTGATTAAATAATATAATGAATAAATTTTAACGCTTTATTATAAAATTTAGAGTATAATGATTATAGATCTTGAGAACATTTTTTTTCTATCCACCCTAAAAATAAAAGTGTAATTTTGGAAAATTCAATCAATTAGTGTAGTTTTGAAAAAATAGTTTTCAATTAGTATATTTTTTAAATCCTCCCAAAAAAATAAATAAAAGTATTTAAGTATAAAAACCAATTAACAGAATATATTAGTTGCAAACTAATTACTCTACAAAACTAGTTGCAAACTAGTTGCAAACCAATCCCCATATAGTTCCGATGATTCTTAGGTTGTTTTTAATCATAATTACTTTTTTTTTAAAACCATGCAACAAAAATTAAAGTGTATTCACTTTCTTACATTATTTTTTTTGTCCGATCTATTTTTTTTGATAAAGAACCCACATAACGTGATAATAGTACGAGAGGTGCGTGTGATGATGCAAATGCATTAATTATAAAGTAAAAGGACACATACATATTTATATAATATGCACACAATAATTGTACTTATCTTTTGGTTACGTAATAAAATTGCAATTCATGTGAGTTTCTCACTTATCTTTCGTTATGTAATGAAATTTTATACCTTTTTTTTTTATAATAAACATGATATTATTAATCACGAGATAACAATGTTGTTAACGTAACGACACGTTACATTTCTAATAACATAAAAGTTTAAAATACGAAAAAAATTATTATGAAGAGTTTGTTTCGCCAGTTTATTTGAAGAGTAAATATTTGTTTTCACCATTATCTCTTATCGTCTTTACAATTAAAATGACTAATTTACTCATATATTTTAAGTAACGATTAAACAAAAAAAAACTAAAGTAGGTTTTGTCAAAAATATAAATTCTTTGTAAATACAAAACATCTTATATTTTAAACACAAAGAAATTTGCTAAAACATTTAAAATTTAAGAAAATGGGTATGATTAAAATAACTAGAAAATCATAATACAAGAATTAAAATTTTAAATAAAATTTGAAGTTAATTTTCATGAATTAACATTTTATAACCAATAAATTAAGTAATATAATAAATACTATAGTTAGTTGTTACTTAATTTATCACAAATTAAACATGTTAAAAATGATTTTATAGTCATGTCTATTTTTCTCTAGTACTATAAAACTATGTCATCATTAGTCCCACATTACATACAACTATAACAAAAATCTAATAAGCAACAACAAAACATGTCATCCATTAAAATCAAGATACTAGGACAATCACAAGGTCCACTACTTCCTAGGGTTCCGGTAAGAATCCACCGTGTAATAACGGCCATGAAGAGCCACCGCGGCGGCGAAAACAATGCAATCAAACATACCAATATTTTGAGTGATGATCATAGTGGTTGGTTTGGGAGATTTGGAGGAAAATTTGTACCGGAGACATTGATTTCTTGCTTGAGAGTTCTTGAAGATGAGTTTAGTTCTGTTTTGGATGATCATCACTTTCAGGTTTGGTTTGAGATTAATTTGATGAGCAATATATACTATTAATTTGAGTTGCATAAATTATATAATATAGGAAAAAATTTCAAAGGTTTTTTTTTCTTTGTACGTTTCAAAAAGATAGTTTTACTGATTAAAAGAACATAATTGATTTTTAATTGTAATTTCACAATCTTGTCCCCGCCATGATTTAAGACAAAAATTAAGGTAAATTAGTCCATTAAGTAGAAAAATTATATTTTTGAAACATACAATTAATTAGTATAGTTCGGATAAAACTTTGAATTAGTATATTTGTAATATCCCCTGTAAAATAAATACTATTTAAGATGAATATTTGCGGTAGTTTCATAAAGGTTGGTCCCGGAGAATATTGGAATTCTCGGACAAAAGCAATAAAGTTTTTAGTACGAAAAAAAAATTTGTCGGAAAAGCTAATAAAAATTCTTACAAAACTTTGTAACTTTTAAAATTAATAAATAGAGTTAAGATTTAAATTCTAAACTCGTCTAGCTTGAAATCGATTTGATTCTCGCTATAAAATAAAAGAGAAAATAATACATATTAAAAAACAAAAAAATATCAATCTTTATGAAACAAAAAATATAAAATCTAAAAATGAATCTCAATTAAACATATTTCATTCATCAATTTTTGAATTATAAGATATTTTTGCATTTGAATATATAAAGAAGTTATTTTCTTTTTAAAAATATATCTACTTTATAAAATACCATCATAATTATTACCTTAGTTTTTTTTTCATTTTAAGTTAATTTATAATAAAAAAAAATCTATTAAAATCTATACATATATAGGAGGAGCTTAAAATAGCGTTAAGAGATTACATAGGAAGAGAAACGCCTCTTTACTTCGCCGGACGCTTAACGGAACACTACAAAAACCTCCGAGCCACCGGAGGAGGCGGTGGACCGGAGATTTATTTAAAACGTGAAGATCTTAGTCATTGTGGGTCCCATAAACTCAACAATGCTTTTGCTCAAGCCATGATTGCTAGGCGGCTTGGTTGCAGCCGCGTGGTGACCGCGACAGGGTCCGGCCAACACGGGGTTGCGACCGCGGCTGCATGTGCAAAGTTAGCCTTGGAGTGTAGTGTTTTCATGGGAACTATTGATATGGAGAAACAATCTTCTAATGTACTATCAATGAAATTGCTTGGTGCTAAGGTCGGTTATATTATTGCAATTTTAATTTATAATTAAACCGAACCGAATTAAACCGAAAATTTTTATTGAGAAATTTTATTAGAAGTTAACGTATTATTCAAAGGAAATAAAGTTTAACAAAATTTAAAATATTTCTATACTATTCACTTTTTTTTGTTAAAGATATATATAGAAAACAAATTTATTTACTTTCAAGTGTTATTTACTGCTTATAAAAAAAAAAGTGTTATTTACGAAAATGGTAATTAAATTGTAATTTCATTTAGTCCTGATTACTTGTTATTTGCCAATTATTTTTTTTAAAAATTATAACATTTCTAAATAGGTATATATAGGTATACATATATATATATATACATATATATGTTGTAAGAAATACAATAATCTCAAAAGTTATTTTTTTTTGACATTATTACATCAGTTTAGATGTATTTTTTTTTGAAAAAAAATACATTTTTATTGATTATAAATAGACAAAATTGTGCGACAAAAAAAGGACAAATTGTCTTGGCTATAAAACTAATTTATTTTAATTTTAATTTCACTTTTCATGTCTATTCTGTTTTCTTTTGTAAGTTGAGGATAATTTTATCCATTAACGTTTGTTTTTTTTTATTTTAAAAGTACAATCAATTAATATAATTTTGAATAACAATTTAAATTATTCTATTTTTTTAAAATTGCTCCTATTTTTTATAGGTGGAACCAGTGGAAGGAACATTCAAAGATGCAAGTTCAGAGTCTATCCGAAATTGGATTGGAAACCTAGACACTACATATAACTTACCCGGTTCGGTCGTAGGACCGCACCCGTGCCCAAAAATGGTTCGCGAGTTTCAATCGGTAATCGGAAAAGAGACAAAAAGACAAGCAAAAGAGCTATGGGGTGGTAAGCCTGATGTGTTAGTAGCTTGTGTAGGAAGTGGCTCAAATGCATTAGGTTTGTTTCATGAATTTGTGGACGACAACGATGTGCGGCTAATCGGGGTCGAGGCTGCGGGACTAGGCCTAGGTACGGGTAGGCATTCGGCTACTTTAGCGGTTGGAGATATTGGTGTGTACCATGGTGCTATGAGCTATCTATTACAAGATGATCAAGGACAAATACTTATACCACATTCCATAGGAGTAGGGTAAGTGTTAAAATTTATGTTTTCAAAATGTTATTAATTTTTATTTATAAACTGCGAATATTTTGAACTTTATGACACGTACATCCTTTTCGGAACGGATATCAGACTAGGTAAATATCCACATTAAGTCTCCCAACCGAGAAATCAAATTGTGGATTATTAGAGCACATACCCTCAAATAAGCCACTAATTAAATAAACGATATAAAACAGACTAATCTTCAAAACTGAAATTTATGTACATAACATATACAAAAAAATTAGACTAATTTTGAATTCAAATGTTTTCAGTTTAGTTTTTAAGAATGTATTTAAGAAAAAATAATATCTAATAACTGATATTTTAATTTAGGTTGGTTAATTTTTTTTATTTATTTAAATTAAATTGTAGGTTAGAGTATTCCGGAGTTGGACCGGAGATTAGCTTTCTGAAAGAAACCGGTCGAGCTGAGTTCTACACAGCGACTGACCAAGAAGCCATTCAAGGTACGTTTTCGACTTTCACGATTTTTTTTTAAAATAAAATATTCTAATATTGTTAAAACAAATAAGATAACGAGACAAAAGAAAAAAAAACATTAATATTTAAACTTGCGGTTTAATTTATTATATTTTTAAAAAAGTTTCGTTACAAAAGTTGATTCCTCAATTTTTATTCGGAGTTTATTTTTTTGGAATTATCGCTAAATTTTACCATAATTGTTATTACAATAGCCGCTTTTAACTAAAAGTATTCAAAACAAAGAAAAAGAAAATCTGGTTCATTTCTTTAGATTTTTGAATCTTATTTTAAGAAAATGCATTTTCAGAATTTTTACTCATGAAGAATTATTCTTCTTGTTATTATTCAATATGAGACATAACTTTTTATAGAGTTACAATCAAAGATAAATTAGGTAAACAACATAATTTTAGAATCATATAAAACTAGAAAAATATCTTACAAAATAAATTCAAATATGTCTCATAATATCTAAGATACTAAAATATCTCTTAATACTCACGATCTACCAAATAAATATGTATTCAAATAAGTAGCTACAAAAAAATATTTTTAAAAAAAATTATGAATTCAAGTTTCAAGTTAAAAAAAAAAAAATCAAAACCGGTTGATTATACTATTTTTTGTTGTGGATTTTAGCGTGTGTGCGACTAAGTAAATTAGAAGGAATAATCCCGGCCCTCGAAACATCTCATGCACTTGCCTTCCTAGACAAACTCGTTCCTATGTTGCACGACGGGGCCAAGGTTGTCGTGAACTGCAGTGGCCGCGGTGACAAAGATTTGAATTGTCTCATGGAAAAACTAACATTTGAGTCACCAAAATTTCAAAAGAAACTTTAACACTAATATTTCAATAAGTCATGGAAATCTCTTAATTAAACATATTAATGATCAAATATATCTATTATTTATTTAAACATATACGTTACTGCACCCTCCGTTTTAAATAAGTTGATCTTTTTAGGTTTTTGTTTGTATATATTTTTTTCCACAGTTTTTGTTTGTATTTTATTTGACTTTTTTTTTAATCATTTTTAATTAAAATTAAATAATATAATAGTTGTATTTGTGAGTTTAAAAAATTAAACATAAAAATTAATTATTTGATTGACTATATGGATGAAAAAAAATATTTACATTAATTATTTCTTAATTGGTATACAAAGTACAAAAATTATCTAATTTGTAATGGAGAGAGTATTATACAAGTAAGGATGTTAAAATCAATCAAAAAATATATATAATAATTTTTTTTTGAATAAATGTGTTCATCATTCGTCACAAACAATCATAAAAAACAGTTCTCGTGTTTTATATTTATTTAACGGTTATGTGAAACGATGGATGAAGAAATTTGATTATGTTTTTTTTTTCTCAACTCAAAATTCAACAAAACGCGTTTTATTATAAAACGTTAATTCTTTAATTTCTTAATCAACATTGTAACCTACTTTAGCTCTTACATATTTTTCTTGTAACTTCAATTATATAAAAATTTTACTATATTTGTAACTCAAAATTTTAGTGTTGAACACTAGATAAAATTTGTAAATTATTTAGAATCTGACACCTTACGTACAAATATTAATAAAGTGCAATTATCAGTGCTTTATGAATATTTCTTATTATTATTTTAAGTTAAAAACAAAATCTTAATATATAAATAATTAAGATGCGCAACAACATTTATTATCAAAATTACATTTTCCAAATCCTAAATTTTCCGTTGCACAGTAGTCTTTGCATGCGTCGCCTCCTTGCAGACATAGAGATGTGTCGAAACATATTAAGATATGGTCTCCTTCGATTCCAAACCCTAATAAATTATTTTAAAAAAAATTCAACTTAAAAAATTTAGATAAATTAATTTAAAGGAATAATGATTTTTTTAAGAAAAATAAGTATGTGATACTTTATATCCTTTCGAATAAATTTTACAAAACAAATCGTCAATAATATTTTTGTTCTATTTTATAACCTTCATTGTTGAAGCGTAATGATACTATTAACGACACTAATAATTAAAAATATTGTGTATTTTAAATCTAAAAAAAATTGGTATACAAAAATCGTATAAGGTATGAAACCATTGAATTAATTTTTAATTGTTTACGAAATTATAGGGGTTTTGTTTACCAAAAAAAAAAGAAATTATAGGGGTTTTGTACCAATTTTTTCTTAAATGTAAAATACATAATGTTATTAATAAACAAAACGGTATTGTTGTTAAGTTTTACTAAACAAATATATAAAATGTCGAAAAGTATTTTAAATATTTTTTTTGTCGATTTTATAATTTTATTATTAAAGTTATAAAAATTTAATCGCATATTATGAAAAAAAAAATTTGTTTTCATTTTTTCGAAATAAAATTATACCTGATGAGAGTGTAGAACTTGGGCGGCCATGAACTGAGGAGATTGCAAACATAATAGTGAAAACAAATAATATCAATATTTTCTTTGTAGAATCCATAATTATATTTTTGTTTTTTTTTGTGATGTTATTAAATAAAACTTGGGGGTATATTTATAGTTGAAATATATCAAAACACATGTTACTATTGTAGTATTTTGTTCATTTTTGGTACATAATAATAATATATCAATTAAAAAAAAAGAAATGATACTATATTCGGTTATATACTAAATTGAAATCGAGCTAATAGTCAATATTCAAATTTTAGTATTTATGGAAAATTATATTTGGTATAATAATAAATAAAAGAATAATAAAAAAATATATTCAAAATCTGGGTAATTTTGTTTAAATAATAAAAAAAATAATGGATTTAATTGAACTTTATAAGATATTGTGATATGTTTGGAGTTTGTGGGCATAGATTTGTATATGAATTTCAGCTTCAAGTTATTTTTATCATGTTTTACGCATGATTATGAAATTATATTTTAATATAAATGATTAAATAGAAAAAACCATCAAAATATTTTTTTTTAAAGTTTAATTATCTAATGACATAAAAATGCAATTTTTTTACAAAAACAAAAGTATATTTTAAATTTCACTTCTCAAATAATATTTAAGGATTTTTTTTACTGAGAGTTATATATATATAAATATATATATATTGCTAAGTAATGTTAAGAACAAACTATTTATTTGTCTGAAAATACATTAAAATCATACCGTTAAACCAATTTGTGTCAATTAAATTACAGAAATATTTTCGATATTACATTGATATTTTTTTTTATTCCGGAACACAGTCTTTTGCCGCCATATTGGATAAATAAGATTATAGAAATATTAATTTCTTCTTTGACGTTGATTTTTTTTTAAATGGAAATAAAATCTCCTTAGAAACTATTTTTACGATTTAAATTAAGAAATAAAATAAAAATTCTGTTGACCATATGATATTTCTATAATTTTGTCATATATTATATATAATTTTGAGTTTATTTACCGATGGTTGAAGAACTTCTGATTATGATTTTTCGCAACTCAAAAATTCATACAAAAAGTTGTATATAATAAATATATTCACGTGACAAAGAAAATAACGATATTATTCACATGATTTTGATAATTAAGTATATGTTTGTTATGTGTGGTTTTTACCACATAAAATCTAGTTTCAAATAGAAAATTATAAGCAAAAACCGAATAAACAGTGTATCAAATATGTCTGATAATATCTAAGATACTAAAATATCTCTTAATACTCACGATCTACCAAATAAATATGTATTCAAATAAATAGCTAAAACAAATTATTTAAAAAAAAAATATTATGAATTCAAGTTTCAAGTTAAAAAAAAAAAAAAATTCAAAACTGGTTTTGATTATAATATTTTTTGTTGTTGATTTTAGCGTGTGCGCGACTGAGTAAATTAGAAGGAATAATCCCGGCCCTCGAAACATCTCATGCACTTGCGTTCCTAGACAAACTCGTTCCTATGTTGCACGACGGGGCCAAGGTAGTCGTGAACTGCAGTGGTCGCGGTGACAAAGATTTGAATTGTCTCATGCAAAAACTAACATTTGAGTCACCAAAATGTCATAAGAAACTTAAACACTAATATTTCAAAAAGTCATCGAAATCTCTTATACTATACATGTTAATGATCATATATATATATATATATATATTATTTTTTTAAATATATACGTTACTAGTTTTTACTACTTCCCTCGTTTTAAATTAGTTAATTTTTTAGGTTTTTTTGTTTGTAACATTTTATTTGATTTTCCGTCCTTCTTAATTTAAATTAAATGATATAAATAGTTGTATTTGTGAGTTTTAAAAATTAAACATAAAAATAATTATTTGATTGATTATAGGGAATTGTTGAAACAAATATATACATTAATTATTTCTTAATTGATGTAAAAAGTACAAAAATCTT
This sequence comes from Aethionema arabicum, assembly GCA_000411095.1. Classification (NCBI taxonomy): domain Eukaryota; kingdom Viridiplantae; phylum Streptophyta; class Magnoliopsida; order Brassicales; family Brassicaceae; genus Aethionema; species Aethionema arabicum. The sequence goes on along the minus strand of KE151855.1, from coordinate 166,456 downwards.
CTAATTTAAAATTTACAGAGTTTTATAGAAGTAAGGATTTTAAAATCAATAAATGTGTTCATCAGTCGTCACAAACAACCATAAAAACAGTTCCCGGTTTTGATATATAATTTTGATTTATTTAACGGTTATGTGTAACGATGGATGAAGAAATTTGATTATGTTTTTTTTTTCTTAACTCAAAGTTCAGCAAGTCGTGTTTTATTATAAAACATTAATTCTTTGATTTCTTAATCACCATTGTAACCTACTTTACCTCTTACATATTTTTCTTGTAACTTAAACTATATAAAAATTTTACAATATTTGTAACTCAAAATTTTCTTGTTGAACACTAAATAAAATTTGTAAATTATTTAGAATCTGACACCTTCGTATAAATATTAATAAAGTGCAATTATCAGTGCTTTATGAATATTTCTTATTATTATTTTAAGTTAAAAACAAAATCTTAATATATAAATAATTAAGATGCGCAGCAACATACATTATCAAAATTACATTTTCCAAATCCTAAATTGTTCGTTGCACAGTAGTCTTTGCATGCGTCGCCTCCTTGCAGACATAGAGATGTGTCGAAACATATTAAGATATTGTTTCCTTCGATTCCAACCCCTAATAAATTATTTAAAAAAAAATTCAATTATTAAAAAGTTAGATAAATAAATTTAAAGGAATAATGATTAAAAAAAAGTATGTGATACTTTATATCCTTTCGAATAAATTTTACAAAACAAACAGTCAATAATTTTTTTTTCTATTTTATAACCTTTATTGTTGACTAACGACACTGATAATTAAAAATGTTGTGTTTTGAATCTAAAAAAATTGGTATACAAAAATCATATAAAATATGAAACCATTGAATTAACTTTTAATTGTTTGTGAAATTATAGGGGTTTTGTACCAATTTTTCTTAAATTTAAAATACATAACATTATTAATAAAGAAAACGGGATTGAATTAAGTTTTACTAAGAAATTATATAAAAAGTCGAAAAATATTTTAATTTTTTTTGCTAATTTTATAATTTTAATATTAAAGTTATAAAAATTTAAAAATCACATATCATAAAAAAAGTTTGTTTTCATTTTTCCGAAATAAAATTATACCTGATGAGAGTGTAGAACTTGGGCGGCTATGAACCGAGGAGATTGTAAACATAATAGTGAAAGCAAATAATATCAATATTTTCTTTGTAGAATCCATAATTATTTTTTTTGTTTTTTTTGTGAATGTGCTAGTAAATAAATCTTGAGGTATATTTATAGTTGAAATATATCAAAATGCATGTTACTATTGTAGTATTTTGTTCATTTTGGGTACATAATAATATTATATCAATTAAAAAAAAGATTTAATACTATATCGGTCATATACTAAATTGAAATCGAGCTAATAGTCAATATTCAAATTTTAGTATTTATAGCAAATTATATTTGGTATAATAATAAATAAAAAACCAATAAAAAAATGTATTCAAAATATGGGTAATTTTTTTAAATAATAAAAAATAATGGATTTAATAGTACTTTATAAGATATTGTGATATGTTTGGAGTTTGTGGGCATAGATTGGGAACAAAATATTTATTTTCTAGAAAAAATAGAGCAATCATGGATAATCAAAAAAATAACAAACAGTGTATTATACTGAAATTTTTATTATAATTTGATATTAAAACCAAATCTTAGTACATATATGAAATTAAGTATATTGGCAACAACAGATTTCATCACCGTTACATTTTCCATATCCTTTATGATATTTATTACAGAATATCCTTGGGTCCGTCCACACATGGTACTACTGAGACACATAGAAGATAGGCTGTAGGATTATTTAAAAAAAAAGTTAATAAAATTAAAAACAAATCTTAAACTACTTAAACTGGGACAAAAAATATTTACAGTTAAAAAATTAATATAAACATAAGTACATATTATTTTAAAATTAAATAAAAAACTAACTAAATTTGATTAAATAAAGAATATAAATATTATAAAGTCAAAATAATATTTTTATAAAGATAAGTTGAAATATATCTTCTTTTCTTAGACTTCAAATCCTAATAAATTATTTTAAAAACATTAATAAATCAAAATTTTAGATTAAATAAACAAAATAAAGCCTCCAGAATATTTTCTCTATTTTATAACCCTCACGGTGATGTTAACGGTGTTGTTACTGAATAATTAATAATGTTGTGTCTTGTGAATCTAAACAAAATTAGTAAGAAAATCATACAATATGGTATAAAATGGTTGAAATTAAATTTAAATTGTTTATGGAATTATAGGGTTTTGTAACCATTATTTCTTTAAATTCAAAACGTTCAATATTATTAATTACAAATTGACAATACCGTTTACGGTATCATTATGTTATAACAACGAAATGTATACAATACTGAAAAATATTAAAAAATAAATTTTTTTTTAATTTTTATTTTATTCTTAAATGTATAACATATCAAACACATTATAAATTTGAAGAGTATAGAACTTAAATAAAATTATACCTTTAAGTGTAGAACTTGGATTGCTATGAACTGAGGAGATTGCAAACATAATAGTGAAAGCAAATAATATCAATATTTTCTTTGTAGAATCCATGATTATTTTATAAATGTTTTAGTTTTGATATGAATGCGTTATACAAAAAAATTAGGGGTATATTTATAGTTGAAATATATCAAAATGCATGTTACTATTATAGCATTTTTTTTTCTTTTTCGTCCGTGATGTCTCAATTTCCATTAAAATAAACTACTAGAACAAAACACCCCATGCAATCTTAAACATGATTTTTTATGGAATTAACATAAAATTAATTCCATTAAAAATTTACCGAAAATGACCGTTGCAACGCCTAAAATTTGAAGTTTAGAGGTGTTTTGTTCCATAGCTAAAACCTCAAATTTATTCTAAAACATATATATAATTTAGAATATTTATAATATAGTTTTTATTCTAAAAAATAATTGAATAATATCCTAAAACTTTCATAAATAATAATAAACGTACATTTTTAAATAATATTACAAGTACAATAAAAAAATTAATTAGTAAAATTATTTCTAAAATTATCTCGTATATGACCAAACAATACATTTTGAATTGATATGTGAGTTTCTTTGGTTTTTTAACTATAAATTACAATCTAAATATATAAATAAATCGACTAAAATAATAAAACAGAAACACCAATAAAATTATTTGTGATATGTAAACTATAATGAGTAACATACAAAAAAAAAAATGAACTTTGTATTTCTTTAACAACCAATGGAAGGCTCACTTAACACACTAAAGTTATCCTTTACACCTCTGCTATGCAACGATTATTAATTAGTTTTATAAAGTTTTTAAAGATAAATAGAAATTTTATCTTATACGTAAATTAAAGTTTATGTATATTATAAGTAATATATAACTTTTAAAAAAATTCTTAAATATTTCATATTTTCTACTGTGTCGGCCACGCAAATAAAGTCCTAATTTTAAAAAGTAATGGATTTAATAGAGATTTTTGCGATATTGTTATATTTTTGGAATTTATGGGCATAGATTTGCATATCAATTTCAGTTTCAAGTCAATAAACAACATATGACTATGATATTATATTTTAAAATGTTGATTTTACAATTACATGTAAACGTAATTTTTTTACTTTTACAAAACAAAATTTTATTTTTTATTCATAAAATTTAAGGGATGTGATTTAATTTATCATATAACAAAAAAAAATTATGTCTAAAGATACAATTATCAAAGTGTAGGATTTAAAAACTTGGTTATCAAAAGTTAAAGTTTAAACGTCATTTTGATATATCATAATTTTTTTAATATATTCACATGGCAAAGAGAATAGCAATATTATTCACATCATTTTGATAAGTATATAAAATAACTTAAAATAAAAAATTTTAACCAAAAAATAACACCAAATAAAATGTGTAAATTATTTAGAATCTGAAACCTTCTTACCACTATTAATAAAATGCAATTATCAGTGCTTTATAAGAATATTTCTTATTATTATTTTAATTTAAAACAGAATCTTATTATATATAAATAATTAAGATTCGCAACAACATATCTTGTAACCATGACCATTACATTTTCCAGATCTAAATTTCATTCTTACACAAAATTGATTGCAAAAGTCAACTCCTTGCACACATGGAGATGTGTCGAAACATTCTTCATTTGCTTCGATTCCAAATCCTAATAAATTATTTTTAAAAAAACGCAATTATTTAGAATTTTAGATAAATAAATTTACAAGAATAATGAAATTTTTTAAAATATGTATGTGATATTCTTTTCGAATAACTTTTACAAAACAAGTCGTCAATAATATTTTTTTTCTATTTTATAACCTCATTATTGAAACGTAATGTATTGTTAACTACAATGATAATTAAAAATGTTATGTGTTTTAAATCTAAAAAAATTGGTACAAAAAATCATATAAAGTATAAATTATTAAATTAATTTATGAAATTATAGGGGTTTTGTACCATTTATTTTTTTGTTAAATTTAAAATACATATAACATTATTAATAAACAAAACGGTATTGCTAACGGTAATGTTAAGTTTTACTAAGAAAATATATAAAATGTCGAAAATTTTTCTTTTTATTAAATATATAATTTTATTATTAAAGTTATAAAATTTTAATCGCATATTACAAAAGAGAAAATTATACCTGATGATAGTGTAGAACTTGGGCGGCTATGAACTGAGGAGATTGCAAACATAATAGTGAAGGCAAATAATATTAATATTTTCTTTGTAGAATCCATAATTATAACTTTTTGTTTTGTGAATGTGTTATAAAATAAAACTTGGGGTATATATATAGTTGAAATATATAAAAATGTATGTTACTATTGTGGTATTTTGTTCATTTTTGGTACATAATAATAATATATCAATTAAAAAAGGAATTAATAATATATAGATTATATGCTAAACTGAAATCGATCTAATAGTCAATATTCAAAATTTAGTATTTATAGCAAATCTTTGGTATAGTAAATAAAAGAAAAAAATATTCACAATATGGGTAATTTTTTAAATAATAATAAAAAATAATGGATTAAATAGAACTTTTGAAGATATTGTGGGGATTGTGATATGTTTAGAATTTATGGGCATAGATTTGCATATCAATTTATGTTTCAAGTCTTGATAAACAATTAGGTATTTTCCTCTTGTTTGATTATGATATTATATTTTAAATTATTAATTTTTCAGTTAGTATATTTTTTTTACAGAACAAAAATTATTTTTAATTTATAATAATTAAGGAGGAATTACCTAAAATACCCTAATTCAAGCATTTTTTGTAAATTTGTCCTTTTTGTAGGATTTACCAATTATACCATTGGGTCTATTGTTATGATATTTTTGCAAAAAATGCTTGAATGAGAAAAATTTCTAAAAATCAATTATTCAAAATGCCCTAATTGAATACATTTTTCTAATTTTTTCATAAAGTGTGAGGGTTTACCACTTATAATGTTGGGTATAATGTTAGGGCATTTTTGCAAAAAATACATGATTAGAACATTTTTGCAAAAAAACTTGAATGAAAGCATTTTTGCAAATCCTCCATAATTAAGGGATGTGATTTAATTTATCGTATCACACATGCAATTTAATGAGTATGTGTTATAAAATAAACTGGAGTATATTTATAGTGTATATATATATTAAAATATATGGTACTATTATAGTATTTTGTTCATCTTTGGTATAAATATATAATAATAAATTTGGTATATTATATATAATTTTGAGTTTATTTTTACCACTTGTATGAAACTATGGCTAAAAAATTTTGATTATTTTTTTTCTGAACTAAAAAATTCATCAAATCACGGTTTAATACAAAAAAAGACTATTTATATAAATTTCCCAAATATATTCATCTGACAAAGAGATAACGATATAATAATTCACATAATTTTGATAAGTTATGTGTGGTTTTACCACTTAACATCTAATTTTGAATAGAAATTTTAACAAAAACAAAATAAACAGTAAATTATGAAGAATTTGAATCTTTATTACTCTAAAATATTGCTTCTTCTTATTATTATTACTATTTGAAATTAAAACCAAATCTTAGTACATGTAAAATTAATAATGGCAGCAACAAGTACTGTGAATACACTTTCCAGCTCAAAAATCTTTCCTTAGATAGAACTGATAGCATAGGTCGGCTGATCCTTCGAGACATGGAGATGTGTCGAAACATAGGCTTTTGGGTTGTGAATCTGAAACATTTAGCGAAAAAAATTATATAAAATATAAAATAATCGAATTAATTTTATATTATTTATGAAAAAATTCACAAACATCTCTCATACTCTAGACATCTTGGGGTTCAAATTCACTATACTATAATTTGTACAATAATTTGTACAATAATTTGTTTATTAAGCCGAACTTATGGTTCAAATTAATGTTAAAAAAAATCTCGGTGGCCATATGGTGACCATATTTGCATAACGATTTTAGTTTCAAGTCTTGATAAATACCTAGGTATTTTCCTCGTGTTTTACGTATGATTATGATATTATATTTTAAATTATTAATTATTCGGTTAGCGTAATTTTTAACAAAACAAAAATTAGATTGTTATTTATAATATTTAATGTATGTAATAAAAAAATTTAATTATATTATACTGTAAATTTGAAATTTTATTATACTCTATTTTAAATCAGGATTTTAATTGATTTTTGTAATAATTAAATAAGATATAAAATTGACACTTGCCGATAAAATTGTTTTATCATTTTTCGCATATATTATATAAAATTTTGAGTTTATTTACCATTTAAATGAAACGATTGTTATAGAACTTTTGATTATGATTACCTCTTAACTAAATAATTCATCATGTCACGCTTTGATAAAAAAAAAATATTTATAAACTCTTAAACAGTTAAACATATTCACCTCACAAAGAGAATAACAATATTATTCGCATGATTTTGATAAGTATGGTATGTGTGATTTTACCAAATAAAATCTATAAAATATAAATTTTAACAAAAACAAATTAAACAGTAAGATGAATCTGACACTTTGGTACATATATATAACTAAAATCAATTAATCAGTACTTTAAAAATATTATTTATTATTATTTGAAGTCGAAACCAAAGTTATTACATAACAAATTAAGATTCACAGCAACAAGTTTCTTGATGACAAATTCCAGATCTAAATTTCATCCTTAGACAGAAATCATTGCAGCCGGAGAATCCTGGGACTCCTTCAATACATGGAGAAGTGTTGAAACATTCTTCCTTTCCTTCGATTCCAAACCCTAATCAATTATTTTTTAACGATTAAATAATTTAAAATTATTGATTAACTAAATGAATTTATTTCGTACCAAAATAATTAAAATGAGAGAAGTAACTAGGACTCCGCATTCGGGTATTCAGTGGGTTCTGGTTCGGTACTTTCGGTTATTTGGTTTCATGACTATACGATTGAATAAGATTCTTAAACATTTTGGTTCAGTTCCGGTTCTAGTTTGGTTCCGCTTCGGATACTTTATAAAAAAAATTGAAAAAATACCGAAAAAATTTCTGAAAAACTAAAAAAATACCCGAAAAACGAAAAAAATATAGTTTTTTTCGAGTATCTAATGGATATGGGTTTGGGTCCACGAGATTCATGGATTTCAATTTTAAGATCCGATTTTCGTCGGAAAAAAAATAAACCGAATCTCTTTTTCTGTTAGGTTCGGTTTTTTGGTTCCGGTTTTTATGCCTAACCCTAGTAGTAAAAATAAAAAAAAAACATTCTACAATACGCATTTGACATTTTATGTCGTCAATAATAAATTTGACAAAAGAAATACTCTAGAATATTTTTTCTATATTTTATAACCTTCGTTATTAAAATGGTTACCTAATAATTGATCATGTTGTGTATTGTGAATCTAAAAAAAGTTATTGAAAAAATCATATAAGCTATAAAATTGTTGAATTAATTTTAAGTTTTTTTAATGAAATTATAGGATTTTTTTATCCTACTTTTCTTTAAATTCAAAATATTATTAATTAGAGATTGATGATACCGTCAACCATATACCGTTTCCGTTTACTAGAGAAATGTATATAATGCCGAATTCATCTTTACTAATTTTTAATTTATCCTTAATTTATAAAATGTCTAAAAAGGCATGTATATTATAAAATTAAAAAAAATTGTTTTTTCATTTGACTTAAATAAAAGTGTACCTGCGAGTGTAGAACTTGGGCGGCTATGAACTGAAGAGATTGCAAACATAATAGTGAAAGCAAATAATATCAATATTTTCTTTGTAGCATCCATAATTATATCTTTTTGTTTTGTAAATGTGTTATAAAATAAAACTTGTAGGTATATATATAGTTGAAATATGTAAAAATGTATGTGAGTATTGTGGTATTTTGTTCATTTTTGGTACATAACAATAATATATCAATTAAAAAAGGAATTAATAATATATAGATTATATACTAAATTGAAATCGATCTAATAGTCAATATTAAAAATTTAGTATTTATAGCAAATTATCTTTGGTATAGTAAATAAAAGGAAAAAAATATTCAAAATATGGGTAATTTTTTAAATAATAAAAAAAAATTGATAGGATTTAATAGAACTTTTGAAGATATTGTGATATGTTTAGAATTTATGGCCATAGATTTGCATATCAATTTGTGTTTCAAGTCTTGATAAATAATTAGGTATTTTCCTCTTGTGTTACGTATGATTATGATATTATATTTTAAATTATTAATTTTTCAGTTAGTATATTTTTTACAAAACAAAAATTATTTTTAATTTATAATAATTAAGGGATGTGATTTAATTTATCGTATGTGTTATAAAATAGACTGGGGTATATTTATAGTGGAAATATATTAAAATACATGGTACTATTATAATATTTTGTTCATCTTTGGTATATATATAATAATAAATTTGGTATAATATCCGATACTAATAGAATCAAATCTTTTTTTTTTCAAAATTTGGTTAATTATTTAAATAATAAAAAAAATAATGGATTTATTAACTTTTTTAGATATTGTGATATACTTAGAATTTATGGGCATAGATTTGCATTTAAATTAAGGATTTAATTAATTTGTGTACTAAATAAGATCTTAAATTAACACTTTGACGATGATTCTGTTTTAATCATTGTCTCACATATTATATATAATTTTTAGTCTATTATCCACTTGTATGAAACTATGGCTGAAAAACTTTTTGATTATTATATTTTCTTAACTCAAAAGTTCATCAAATCACGGTTTAATACAAAAAAATATTCATATAAATTTCTTAAATAGATTCACCTGACAAAGAGATAACAATATAATAATTCACATAATTTTGATAACTTATGTGTGGTTTTACCACATAACATCTAATTTTGAATAGAAAAATTTTAATAAAAAATAAAATAAACAGTAAATTATGTAAGAATTTGAATCTTTATTATTCTAGAATATTGCTTCTTCTTATTATTATTATTATTCGAAATTAAAACCAAATCTTAGTACATGTAAAATTAATAGTCACAACAACAAGTATTGTGAATACACTTTCCAGCTAAAAAATCTTTCCTTAGACAGAATGAATAGCATACGTCGGCTGATCCTTCAAGACATGGAGATGTGTCGAAACATAGACTCTTGGGTTGTGAATCTAAAAAAAATTAGCGAAAAAAAATCACATAATATATAAAATTGTCGGATTAATTTTAAATTATTTATGAAATATTTCATAAGCATCTCTCATACTCTAGGTATTGGAGTTCAAATCCACTATACTACGATTTGTACAATAATTTGGTTATTAAGCCGAACTTGTGGTCCAAATTAATGTTAAAAAAAAACATCTCGGTGACCAATTTTTTTATAATGAATTATAAGGCTTTATAATCAATTTTTTTCTTTAATTTCTAAACACTCAATATTATTAATTATAGATTGATCATATCGTTAACAATACCATTTCATTTTACTAGAGAAATATATATTATAGATTTGAAGAGTGTAGAACTTGAATAAAAAGATTTCGTATTATAAATTTTATTTTTAAAATTATAAAATGTTAAACGGGAAATTTTTTTGTTTTTTTCATATTATAAAAAAATTTTTTGTCATTTAAATAAAATTATACCTGAGTCCGAGGGTATAAAACTTGGGCGGCTATGAACTGAGGAGATTGCAAACATAATAGTGAAAGCAAATATTATCAATATCTTCTTTGTAGAATCCATAACTATATTATAAAGGTTTTTGTTTGTAAAAAATATATTATAAATGTTTTAGTTGTTATCTGAATGTGTTATAAAAAAAGAAACATGAGGTATATTTATAGTTGAAATCTATCAAAATAAATGTTTTTTTTTGGAAAACTAAATATATATGTTACTATATATGTACCAAATCAATTATTTAGATCTAATATAATATATAGTAACATATATTTAGTTTTCCAAAAACAAATATAATATAAATGGAAAATTAATTATTTAGATTGATAGTAACATAAATAATTGATTTGATTTTGTATATATAGTAACATATATTTAGTTTTTTCTTGGAGTAGTGTTTTCTTTTCATTTTTTGGTACATGTACCAAATCAATTATTTAGATCTCATAATATATATTCAAATTTTAGTATTAATGGAAAATTATTCTTGGTATATATCAATATTTTTTTTTTCGAAAATCCATATTTATATTATAAAGTTGTCGTTACATGTTTTAATTTTATGCAAATGTGTTATTAACAAAGTGGAATATAATAAAAGCTGAAATATATCAAAATACATGTTACTATTATAGTATTTGGTTCATTTCTGCTACAGAACAATAATAATATATCAATTATCTAATAGTCAAAATATTCAAATAAATTTATAGCAAAATATTTTTGGTATAATATCAGAATAATTAATAAATAAAAATATTCAAAGTATAGTTAATTTTTTAAAATAAGAAAAAATAGATTTAATAGACTTTTTGAGATATTGTGACATGTTTCAAATTTACGGGAATATATTTGCATATCAATTTCAGTTTCGAGTCTGAATAAATAACTATATAATAATTTCTGCGTGGTTATAAATACTATTCCTTCCGTATTTTTATATACGTTGTTTTGACATTTTGCACACAATTTAATATATTTTTTATTTTGTCTAAAATGACATTTGTTATTAAATGTTTTTACAATTTTAATATTTATTTATTTAATTTTTGTTAATTTATTATTGAGGTTATAATAGATATTTTCTTAAAAATTTTGTCTTGAATTTGAAAACAACATATATTTTGAAACAAAAATTTATTCTTAAAACGACATATAAAAAAAATACGGAAAGAGTATATTTTAAAATGTTGATTTTCTAATTATCATTATATGACTTTAGGCGTGGTTATAACAAATTTAAAATTTAAGTCTAACCATCTTCAACGAAGAACATTAAAAACTAAGCTAGGTGAATATGACATAAATAGAGTGACATTAAGGTAAATTTTTGTAAAACAAAAGTTTTAATTTCACTTCTCAAATAATGCAAGGATTTTCTTTTACCAATTTTTTTTTTATATTTTCCTTCAAGTAAAATTGGGAATACACTTTTTATTTTTCAGAAAATACATCAAAATCATACTGTTAAACCAGTTTGTGTAAATTAAATTACAGAAATATTTACGATAAAACATTGACTTCGACAAAAAAAAAATATTACATTGACTTTTTTTAATTCCAGAAGTAATTAAATTTCTTTTTTGATTTACAAAATGGGAACCAATGATTTTATAAATATTTGATATTTGAAACACTTCCTTCTCTCAACCCCATCTCAGAAATATTTGATTTTGTAATGACAAAATGGGAAGAAAAACTCCTCCAAAACTATTTTTACAATTCAAATTAAGAAATAAAAAAAAAAATATTCTTTTTAAAATTACACTGATTTTATTTTTTCTAAATAAAATAAAACAGTCATGGATAATCTCTAAGACCAATCAGACAAAACTACCCCTCACATTCAAATCACAACACACACAAACCAAGGGTAATTCAGTAATTCCACCTAATCTGAATTCCCTTTTGTCGTCTTCTCAAAACCCATACTTTCCCTCCTTAAACCTTCGCTTCTGTATCTTCCATGTCCTCACGAAACAAACTTTTCTCATCTTCTTCTTCTTCTCTCAAAGATCTATCTCTCGATCATTGCTCACAACAAAACCCACTAAAAAAAACCGATGATTTCTTCAATTAAACCGATTTCATCCTCCTTCATCGCAATCTCCGGTTTAAATCAATCAATTCCGGTTAAACTCCGGTTTACTCCTAAACCCTTTATCAAAAACATCAATACACAAACCCTAAACCTTAATCCCTTCCCCAAAAAGCTTTTCTTTATCCAGAATCAATCGAATTTCTCTGTAAATCGTGAAATTAGGGTTAAAGCCTATGAGGCTGAAATTGAAATTGAAATTGGTGATGAAGATTTAGGGGAAAAGGTTAAAATGGTGATTTACTTTGGGATTTGGTGGATTTTGAATGTTGTGTTCAATATATATAATAAAAAGGTTTTAAATGTGTTTCCTTTTCCATGGCTAATGTCTACACTTGCTCTTGCTTCTGGTTCTTTGATGATGATCGTTTCTTGGGGTACTGGAATTGTTCAGGCTCCTATAACTGATCTTGATTTCTGGAAAACTCTGTTTCCGGTAAGGATTTAATAAGTTTTTTTTTTCAGATTGTGTAATGTGTTGTTCTTCTTGCTTTAGGGTCTCAAAAATGAACTTAGATTGTTTTTTTAGGTGAAGAATTTAACTGAATAATCCATTTGCAAATAAAAAAGTGAAAACTTTATTTTGGTGAATTTTACACAAATTTCACTAATTTATTTGATTATTTTAAAAATGGAGTTTTTTTTTCTCAGTTTTTTTTCAAGCTACAAAAAATACATAAATCATTTTTTAAAATTTATAGCGGCGAAAAAAACTCTAAACTATATGTTTTTTCGACTTAATTAGATTTAAGTATTCAATATCCTCTGTGTTTTTGTCAGTAGTTGGTGCTAAAAGTTGCAGTTTAATCTAATTAAGTCGAAATTACTTTTATGCTAAGCTTCAAGAACAAAAAAAAGAGGGAAATTTTGGAATTTGGAAGCTAAATTTTGCAGAAGTCCTCAAATTTTGACATTTTAAGACTTTTGACACAGAAAATTTGCTGAAATTTGGAACTTTGAGACTCAATTTAGCAGAAATCTTCGAATTTCAACATTTCAAGCTTTAAAGACTGAAACTTGGAGAAATTTGAGACTTAGGAAGCTGAGATTTTTAAAACTTTGAGACTCAATTTTGCAGAAATCTTCAAATTTCAACACTCTCAAGACTTTAACATTGAAATTTGCAGGAATCTGAGACTCGAAAGCAAAAATTCTTGAACTTTGAGATGCTACATTTTGCCAAAATCTTCATATTTCAACATTTTCAGGCTCTGTTTTAACCAAGTTAGTTACAATTTCATTGTTCAGGTTGCAGTAGCACATACAATAGGACATGTTGCAGCAACAGTTAGTGTATCAAAAGTTGCAGTTTCTTTCACCCAAATCATCAAAAGTGGTGAACCAGCCTTTAGTGTTCTTTTCTCAAACCTCTTCTTAGGACAAACTTTTCCTTTACCGGTTTACTTCTCCCTCGTACCGATCATCGGAGGCTGCGCTCTCGCTGCAGTCACTGAACTTAACTTCAATATGATAGGTATATGAACTTAAAACTTGTTGTACTTTAACTCAATGCATTACATCATAAGTAAAATGGTAAAATAGACCCTGAACATAACCGGTTTTGGTGTAAAAATTTCCAAATTTAAAAATGGGTTTTAGACCTTGAACATTGATCACCGATTTTTTTAAACACGAAACCTTAGGTCATCTACATTGGTGACATTTATCAAAGTGTCCAATGACTATTTAAAAAAAATCTTTTCTTTTGTTCATGGATTTTTTAGAACCAGAAGAGAGAAAGTCAATTTTCTCTCTCCTGGTTCTAAAAAAATCCATGAACAAACAAAATTTCTTTTTTTTAAAAGTCATTGGACACTTTAGCAAGTGTTACCAATGTGCTGCCCATAACCAAAATTTTTTTAACCGATATTTCAAATTTAAATTTGGAATTAAAGTATAATTAATCCAAATTTGGATTATATTTTTTTGTTAAATTTTGAAATTATGGTTTAATATGTTCAAAGTTTACTTTTTAATTAAAAACCCCCGATTAACAAAGTTCAGAGTTTAAAATCTAGTTTTATATAGTTGAAGTTTTTTGTCACGAAACTAAGATAGTTCAGGGTCTAAAATACCATATTCTCGACATTGTAAGTAGATTTGGTGAAAAGGGTTTCATGTTTTGATGTTGAGAAATTGGCTGTTTTACACATTTAAAAAGCTTTATTTACTTTTTTAGACCCATAGACATTTGGGTTAAGAGAAAGACTAAATTACCCTTCCACACATCTAGGTATCTTTTTAGTTGACCTAATGGGTTTAGGATTTCGGGTTTAGGGTTTAGGTTTTAGGGTTTAGGGTTTCAGGTTTAGGATTTCGGGTTTAGGGTTTAAGGTTTAGGGTTTAGGGTTTCGGGTTTAGGGTTACGGGTTTAGAGTTTAGGGTTTTGGGTTTAGGGTTCCGGGTTTAGGGTAAATAAATTACAAGGGCATTATCGTCATTGTTAATTATGTGGTGTCTATAAAACTAAAACTGGATTTCAAATGTCTATAATACTCAAAAGGTATATGAAATGTTTATTTTGCTAAATTTCCCTTTGATGTTTAGTGATTGAAAGATGTGATCTTTGTTTGGTTTTTTTTCAGGGTTTATGGGAGCAATGATATCAAATTTGGCGTTTGTGTTTAGGAATATATTTTCAAAGAAGGGAATGAAAGGGAAGTTAATAAGTGGGATGAATTACTATGCTTGCTTATCTATGATGTCTGTTTTGATCTTAGCTCCTTTCGCCATTGCTGTCGAAGGTCCTCAAATGTGGATTGCTGGTTGGGAAAATGCTATTTCTCAGATTGGACCAAACTTTGTTTGGTAAGTTTAATCACACTATGATCAATTGATAGTTGAAAAATATTAGTTTTTCCGTCGAATTTGATTGTGTTTTGGTAAGTTTAGCCTAACTAGAATCAATTGAAAGTTAAAAAAAACCTGTTTATTTCGATGAAATTGATTATGTTAGGGAAGTTTATCAGTTGAGAGTTAAAAAAAGTTTTGTATTTTCCGGCGAATTTGATTAGGTTTGGGAAGTTAACCTAACTATAAAACAATTGAAAGTTATAAAGATTTGATTTTTCGACAATTTGATTATGTTTGGGAAGTTTAACATATCTTTAATCAATTGAAAGTTGAAAAATATATGTTTTTTTTCGACGAATTTGATTATGTTTTGGTAAGTTTAATCTAACTATAATCAATTGAAAGTTNTTTAGAGTTTAGGGTTTTGGGTTTAGGGTTCCGGGTTTAGGGTAAATAAATTACAAGGGCATTATCGTCATTGTTAATTATGTGGTGTCTATAAAACTAAAACTGGATTTCAAATGTCTATAATACTCAAAAGGTATATGAAATGTTTATTTTGCTAAATTTCCCTTTGATGTTTAGTGATTGAAAGATGTGATCTTTGTTTGGTTTTTTTTCAGGGTTTATGGGAGCAATGATATCAAATTTGGCGTTTGTGTTTAGGAATATATTTTCAAAGAAGGGAATGAAAGGGAAGTTAATAAGTGGGATGAATTACTATGCTTGCTTATCTATGATGTCTGTTTTGATCTTAGCTCCTTTCGCCATTGCTGTCGAAGGTCCTCAAATGTGGATTGCTGGTTGGGAAAATGCTATTTCTCAGATTGGACCAAACTTTGTTTGGTAAGTTTAATCACACTATGATCAATTGATAGTTGAAAAATATTAGTTTTTCCGTCGAATTTGATTGTGTTTTGGTAAGTTTAGCCTAACTAGAATCAATTGAAAGTTAAAAAAAACCTGTTTATTTCGATGAAATTGATTATGTTAGGGAAGTTTATCAGTTGAGAGTTAAAAAAAGTTTTGTATTTTCCGGCGAATTTGATTAGGTTTGGGAAGTTAACCTAACTATAAAACAATTGAAAGTTATAAAGATTTGATTTTTCGACAATTTGATTATGTTTGGGAAGTTTAACATATCTTTAATCAATTGAAAGTTGAAAAATATATGTTTTTTTTCGACGAATTTGATTATGTTTTGGTAAGTTTAATCTAACTATAATCAATTGAAAGTTGAGAGAGATTTGTTTTTCCGACGAATTTGATTATGTTTTGGTAAGTTTAATCTAACTATAACCAGTTTAAAGTTTAAAAGACTTGTTTTTACGACGAATTTGGTTGTGAAACCTTGTAATGTACTTGATGTACATTGATATTAATGGTGAATTTCAGGTGGGTAGTAGCACAAAGTGTGTTCTACCATTTGTATAATCAAGCTTCTTACATGTCTCTAGACAAGATTTCTCCATTAACATTTAGTGTCGGAAACACGATGAAGCGAATCTCGGTCATCGTTGCCTCGATCATCATCTTTCAAACACCGGTTTCACCCATCAATGGCCTTGGTGCCGCCATTGCAATTCTAGGAACTTTCATATATTCTCAGGTAAAGAACCAACAATTTTTTGTATATTTCTTTAAGAAAGTTTAAACCTTTAGTGATCTTTGATTAAGATTTGAACTTTAAGAAAAAGTTAATGATGTTTGGATTTGGATTTGATCTTGAATTTAAAGTTCTTGGCTTCTTGTGAATGTTATATGGTTCTTGATGTTCTTTTGTTTATTTTTTGAAGCAGGCAAAGCAATGAGAGAGTAGAGAAAAGAAGGGAAAAAAACTCAATTTTGATAAATAATTATTTTTTAAAATAAAATTTTACAAAGAAATTAAATTTTATATAGCAATAAAAGTAAGTGGATATTGTTATGATTTTTTGTAAATTGAGTGTGAATGGTATGGACCGATAGACTTGCATTTAATTTACGTTAAGTTTGACATTTGTTTATACAGTATATATTAATAGATATAATATATATTAGAATATGAATATCTATTTTAAGACAATGTAGGTAAATATGTATAATTAGAATGAAAAATGAAAATAAAATAAAATATATAAATATAGCCAATAAAGACATTAACACTTGTCCAACCAACTTCCACCTATCTCTCTGTTAATTTTACAGAGAGTAATTAAAACTCGAAGCCTATTTTTGTCTACTAACAAATACAGTACATAATTGATTATATATACATATATTTTTAAACATTATATATTTTCTTAATGACTTAATAAAAAAAAATTATGTATATTTTGATAATTAATAAATGTTATTACTTAATTATATATACATATATTGTTTTATGTGATTAAGTTATACAATACACATTTTAAAAGTACTTATCTACTAATAACTAATTCTTTAGTATTTTAAAAATCGTTTCATTTAAAATATTTTTGTAATATTTGACCATCCTATTATTCACATGTCAATCAACATCGATTTACATAAAATATATAACATCAATTTAAATTTCATAAATTAATATCCCAAGAAAATTATCTTAATATTAATTTAACGCTATCAACTATGTTTTCTTGATTATATAACTTTTAATCTTTAGTAATAAAATAATTAACAAAAAAGATTAGTCCTAATCTAAATGCGTAGACTTTACTCATTCTATACTTAGAACTATATAATAAAGTAATTATGCAA
The DNA here is from genome assembly GCA_000411095.1 of Aethionema arabicum. Classification (NCBI taxonomy): domain Eukaryota; kingdom Viridiplantae; phylum Streptophyta; class Magnoliopsida; order Brassicales; family Brassicaceae; genus Aethionema; species Aethionema arabicum. The sequence continues at coordinate 148,590 of KE151855.1, read as the reverse complement.
CCCCCTTAATGCTCTTATTTCCTTAATTAATGCTACCTTTGACGACTGTTGTCTCCTATAAACCATGTTTTAAGGAATCACAAATATTTATAATCACAACAACAAAAAATATTACCTCAATAATAGCAATAATCACAATCAAGAGAATTATTTAGAAAAATCTTTTCTTTTTTTCCGGAGAAAAAACTTTTCTATTGATAAATTATTGCGAAATTTAATTTACTTGCCACAATAACAAAATTTATTAAATTATTTTATATTTTTTTAGTTGGGATTACACGTTACAAAATTGGCATTCAACCAAATCATACTAACTACTAGTAACTAGACTGATATAGTATATATATATATATATAAACATGGTTACTTTGGTTTGTGCATTTTTAAGATTATAATATACGATTCTCGTAACCAGGACCGGTCCTGACCAAGCCGGACAAAACATTTGCTTCATATCGCCTTCCAATTTATATCAGCTTCTATCTATATCGGCCCCCAATTTATATCGGTCCTCAAATCTTATATTTACCTTTGTAAAAAAAAACATTTTCTTTTGGTGAAATAGCGTTTCCAATTTCATATTTTGTCTTAAGCTCCCAGAGTTTCAGGACGGCCCATGCTCGTAACAATTCCTGTCTTTATTAAGAATTTTTCTAATCAAAATTAAATATATAATTACAAAATTAATTAAAAAATGCGAATAAGTTAAACCATGCCAATTATATACCACAACGTAGTAAATGCACACAGATAGTTGTTGAACCATTTACTTCACTCAATATTCACATAAACAATTTCACTTCATCACACACTTTCTATATATATATATAACACTTCTAAAACCCTAAAATCCAAAATCTCTCATCATCAAAATTTACCCTAAAACCTCTTCAAAAAAAAAACATTTTCAAAAAAATGAATCTTACTGATGTCTTCATATTCTTCTTCACTCTCTATTTCATTACCTTATGGTATCGTCGTTACATCGCTGTAACCAGTCGTTGTCGCTTAAACACCCCACCGGGACCCAGAGGCTGGCCATTCGTCGGTAACTTACTTCAAATCATACTAAAACGACAACATTTCGTGTTCCAAATGCGTGAGTTACGTAAAATCTACGGTCCAATATTCACTATTCAAATGGGACAACGTAAAATGATTATTATATCAGATGATAAACTTATTCATCAAGCTTTAGTTCAATATGGAGCAGCGTTTGCGTCTCGGCCGCCAGATTCGCCGATTCGGTTACTATTTAGCGTTGGAAAATGCGCTATAAATTCGGCTGAATACGGTCCGATTTGGAGAAATTTGAGAAGGAATTTTGTTACAGAGGTTGTGAATCCTGTAAGGGTGAAACAATGTTGTTGGATTCGAGATTGGGCGATGAGTAATCATATGAAACGAATCGAAATTGAGAATGAAGAGAAAGGTTTTGTTGAAGTTATGAATCAATGTCGATTAACGATTTGTAGCGTTTTGATTTGTTTGTGTTTTGGCGCGAAAATTGGGGAAGAAAAAGTGAGGGAAATCGAGAATGTTCTTAAAGATGTTATGCTAATTACTTCTCCTACGTTACCTGATTTTTTACCGGTGTTTACTCCGTTGTTTCGCCGGCGAATTAGAGAAGCGAAGAAGTTACGGAGGAAGCAGGTGGAGTTAATCGCGCCGTTGATTCGAAATCGTCGCGAATTTGTTGTTTCTGGAGATTTTTTTTGTGTTGTTGATGATGATGATGAAATGGTGAGTCCTGTAGGTGCTGCTTATGTTGATTCGTTGTTTTTGTTGAAGCCGAGAGGAGAAGAGTTAACGGAGGAGGAGATTGTTACGCTTTGCTCGGAGATTGTTTCCGCCGGAACTGATACAAGTGCGACGACGATTGAATGGTGTTTGATGCATTTAGTAATGGAGGAGAAGATTCAGGAGAGAGTTTATGAAGAAGTGAAAAGTGTTGTTGGTGAAAACGGCGTCGTTGAGGAGGAGGATTTGGAGAGAATGGTGTTTTTAGAAGCGGTGGTTAAGGAAACTCTCCGGCGACATCCACCGGGGCATTTTCTTTTGTCGCATTCGACGGTGAAAGATACAGAGTTGGGAGGTTATGAGGTACCTGCAGGGGTATATGTGGAATTTTACACTGCTTGGGTAACGGAAAATCCGGGTATTTGGGTTGACCCGGGTGAGTTTAAACCGGAGCGGTTTTTGAACGGTGGAGATGGTTTTGATGCTGATTGGACTGGGACACGTGGCGTTAAGATGTTACCGTTTGGAGCGGGTCGTCGGATTTGTCCAGCTTGGTCTTTGGGTATTTTGCATATTAGGTTAATGCTTGCGAGGATGATTCTTTTGTTTAAGTGGGTCCCAGTTTTGGATTATCCACCTGACGCGAGTGAGACTTACGCGTTTACTGTTGTTATGAAGAATCCGCTTAAAGCACGGATTATACCGAGGAAGGATCCGGGTCGGGTCGAATCTAGGAATTAATATTAATTATTTAATATTAGCTATTTATATATTTGTGTTGTTTTTGCCATTTTCGTTGATTTCTGATGTATGATGTTAAATATATGTGATGGTTATAAGTTGACCAAAAAAAAAATATATATGTGATGGTTATAATATAATATGTTTATTCGGTTGGTCCATGAGTTTAATATTACCTTCGTGTTAACATATTTGATTTTTTGGTTTTAATTTTTGTTTTAAAATATTTGATTTTTTTATTTTTTTAAATTTTATTTAAATTAATAAATTACTAAAAAAAGGTGGATTTCCAAAACAATTGAATTTTTTTTTTTAATGTTATAATTAGAATGAATACAAGAGAAAGAATATTGTTAAAATTTCAAAAGGAAATTTAGCAAAATAAACATTTCATATGAGTATTATAGACATTTGAAATCCAATTTTAGTTTTATAGACACCACATAATGAACAATGACGATAATGTCCCTGTAATTTATTTACCCTCAACCCTAAACCCGAAACCCTAAACCCAAAACCCTAAACCCTAAACCTAAATCCTAAACCCTAAACTCTAAACTCTAAACCCGAAACCCTAAACCTTCCATTAGGTCAACTAAAAAGATACCTAGATGTGTGGGAGGGTAGTTTAGTCTTTTCATTAAGCCAAATGTGTATAAAACAAAAAGTTAGTTTTTGGGTCTAAAAAACTAAAAGAGGTCCACCAATTGTCTAAAACAGCCAAGTTCTCAATTTAAAATTAACATTTATTTAATGTATAATTAATAATTTTTTATATTTGTGTAAATTGTAAAACATCGGATATTTTGAAATGGAGGGAATATTATAATAATTTGAATAAATTTTGGATGGTCCTTTATTTAATTAATATTTGTTTGTACTAAGAGGAATGGATATTGAAGTGGAAAGGAAATTAAATGTTGATGTTGTAGTCTGATTAATTTAATTATAAATATATTTTTTTGTTTGAAAATGAAATTGGTAAGTTGAGGAAGAGCTGACAAATTTAAATGAAAATGTCAGTTTCTGAGGTTGCATTTAAATTTTACCCAAAAATGTTGGAGCTACCAAATAAGTACGCATTAACTTCGTTTTTCTTTTTAGAAATTATATAATATTTTAAATTTTACCATTTATATAAATCAACTATATATATTAAATCTTAAAAGTATCTGAGCAACGCAAATATAAAACTTTGAAATAATATTTTTTTTCAAAAACTCAAAGAAACTAATTTAACAAATGTCAACTTAATTTCAAATGTAATTTTTTTTTAATATTTTGTTTTAACAAAATTATTAAAAAGAAACACACACACACAAATCATGTGTTAACCTATAAAATTGGTAAGTAAGCACAAGACAAATAAAATATAATCATTTTTTTACTATAATATATATATATAACGTAAAGTAAACTTACTTTTAAATTCAAACTGAGAAATTTGAAATATAGTTTATTACCAAAATTTAGTCGTGTCACTTTTCAATTTCTTTTTAGTTTTTCGTTTATATGAAGAACTTTTATTTAATTTTAATTATTTTCGTAGTGCTAACTTATATTTGTTTATATATTAAGAGCTCTAAACAATTAATAAGAATAATTATACGTTTTCTTACCTGCATAAATATATTTATTTTGGTGAACGTTATATAAATAATTTTAACAAAAATAAATTAGGAAGAAACTGAAACTTTATTACTCTTCTTATTATTATTATTTATTCGAAATTAAAACCAAATTTTAGTATGTGTAAAATTAATAGTCGCAGCAACAAGTATTGTGAATACAGCTTCCAGCTAGAAAATCTTTCCTTAGACAGAATGCATAACATATATCGACTGATCCTTCCATACATAGAGATGTGTCGAAACATAGACTTTTGTGTTCATAATCTGAAAACAATTAGTGAAAAAAAAAGTCACATAAAATATAAAATTGTCGAATTAATTTTAAATTATTTATGAAATATTTCATAATATATCTCGGTGGCCACACTTGCCTCCGTTTAGCCACATTATCATGTGACTAGGATTAGACATAAAAACCGGAATTAAATAACCGAACTAAATCGAATCGAAAAAAGAGTTTGGAATTAAACCATAATCGATGTAAAGTATCTATTGGATTTTAAACTCGGAATTCATGGATATTGGATAGTAACAAAAATTGAACCGATATCCATTAGATATCCAAAAGTAACCATTTTTTCGCGTGTTTTTTTGGGGTATTTTTTTGTTTTTCAAATAAATTTTAAGTTTTCATGTATATTTCGTATTTTCTTATCAAGTATCCGAACTCAAACCGTATCTGAACCAAAACCGAATCAAAATCTTACAAAAATCAAACATATTGTATAATTATAAAACTGAAAAAACCAAATAACTGAAAATATACCGTACCGAAACCAAACGGAAACTCGAAATATATATTATAGTTTCTTATAACGGTGGCTATATCTGATGTTTCTAAGTTTCTTATAGTGAATTATAGGGTTTTGTAATAATTTTTCTTTAATTTTAAAACACTCAATATTATTAATTATGGTCTGACCATGCCATTAACAATACCATTTCGTTTTACTAGAGAAATATATATTATAGTTTTGAAGACTGTAGAACTTAAATTAAAAACATTTTTTTTTTTTTAAAAGATCAAACGCATATTATAGAAACTTTTTGTTTTGTCATATTATAAAAAAAAATCATCTAAATAAAATTATACCTGAATCTGAGGATATAAAACTTGGGCGGCTATGAACTGAAGAGATTGCAAACATAATAGTGAAAGCAAATATTATCAATATCTTCTTTGTAGAATCCATAACTATATCAATATAAATGTTTTTTTTTGTAAAAATATATTATAAATATTTTAGTTGTTATCTGAACGTGTTATAAAAAAAAATAGGGGATATTTATAGTTGAAATCTATCAAAATATATGTTACTATTATAGTATTTCTTTTTCATTTTTGATACACGATAATAATTTATCAATTATTTAATTCTGATAGTCAATGTTCAAATTTTAGTACTAATAGCAAATTATTTTTGGCATATATCAATATTTTCTTTCTAAAATCTATAATTATATCATAAATGTTTTAATTTTCATGCGAATGTGTTATTACGAAATTGGAATATATTAAAAATTGAAATATATCAAAATACATATTACTATTATATTATTTTGTTAATAATAATAATAATAATAATAATTTAATAGTCAATATTCAAATATTAGTGTTTATAGCAAATTACTTTTGGTATAATATATGTTTTTTTTGTAAAACGAGCGATTACTATTTTATTTTAGAATAATGATCTAAAAATAACATATAAATTTTTTTTTTGATAACATGAATAATTATAATAAATAATCATAAACCATAAAATATTTTATAATTTCATAAATTTAAATATATCACATGCATATAGTAGTTAAATATAAAAGGTGATTCCAATATATTTAAAAAAATTCAATTATTTAATAAAATATTCCAATGATGATAATTTTTTTTATCAAATTATTTATATATATATATATAGGATATCAGACGATGAAATTTATATTGATTATATATGTTGATATATTTACCTATATAAAATTTTGTAAGATAATCAAGATTAATTATGTAAATTTAAGATTATTATGAGTAGTTATAATATAAATAATGTTTATAAGAGTGACGATCCAAAAATAAATGATATGTAATTGCATATGTCGTAATTTCTTATGGACACAGATAATGATTTCGTCCCATTCGTCCATTTCGTCTATTTTGTCATTTTTGTACATTCGTCCATTTCGTCTTTTTTCGTCTACTTCGTCCATTTTGTCTATTTCACCCACATCGCCCATTTTTGTCCCTTTCGTCCATTTTGTCACATTCTTTCATTTCGTACACTTCGTCTCTTTCGTCCCTTTTGTATATTTAGTTCTTTTCGTTCTTTTTCATTCATTTCGTTCCTTTTCGTTCATTTTCGTCCATTTTATTCATTTTGTCCACTATGTCTACCGGATAAACATCAACGTTCATTTAAATAAATAATATTATTATTATCTTCAATTTTAGTCTTAAATAATATTTATATTTAAATAATAGTTTTGAAATATAACTAATATTTTTTTTACCACAGTTGCTTTATCAGAAATAAAATATGAGATTGGTAGTCCAATTTGATGAACAAAAAAGTTGGAAATTGAAGTTATTTCATGTTCCATTTTTGTTTCACCATGTGAGATGAAAAAATGAAAAATCCATTAAGCAAAGTTTCCATTGATTCATTTAATTCATCCTAAAAATAGCATATGAATCATTTTTCATCTTTTTAATCTTTTTTGGTTACCAATTGCACATATAAATTGAAGAATTATATTCAATAAAACTTTATTTATTTATAATATATATTCATTTCTTTATTTAAAAAAGGTAAAAAGAAATTTTTAAAAATATCATAATTCAAATATTATTTACAACAATGTACTAATACTAGATTGAATATCGTTATAGGTATAATACTTTCACACATTATAACAAATTTATAAAAAAATTAGTAAAAAAAAATAATTCTTAAAAAAGGGAAATTAGAAAAATTGTCGCCAGTAAGTTTTAGAAAAAATATTTCCTCAATAAATTAAATTTATAATTCCATAGACAATCTAGAAGATAGAAATAGAATTTATTAATATTCGAATTTGACCAAGAATTGTTCTTAACAACTAAATCTGACTAAGTTTGTTTTCTTCCAAATTGAGAATCCGTCTAATCTAGAAAAAACATTATTTTCACTAACTATCTATTTTTATTATAAATAACTTTTTAATATTATAAAAATTCTCATTTCTTTTAGTATTTCTTCTCTTCCAAAGTTTTTTTTATATATATAGACGTGAAACATAAAGTTATCAATTAATATTTTCAGATATTATAAGT
>KE151855.1:111917-140977 GCA_000411095.1 Aethionema arabicum | reverse complement strand
TATATATAATTTACACATTAGATTTTTTTTTCCTGTTAAAAAATTTCTTATATCATAAAAATATTTCAGTAAAATAAAATATTTATAAATTTTCGATATAATTATAAATTTTAATCCAATATATCATTAAATAAGTATAAAGTTTAATTCAATTCGGTTTAGGATTGATTTTGGTTCGGTTTAATAAAAAATTGAAGAGAAGTAAATCAAGTCTTTAAATACAAGAGAAGATAGAGTTTATTGTTAATTGATTTTTTTTTTTTTAATTTAAACGCTCCAATTAGTTGATTCGCGATAACCGTAGAGGTTGAACCGAAATTGATTTCACCGCCGCCGGCGGTTAGAGATTGGAGATCGTTGAGATGTCGTGGGGATTGGGATGGAAGCGATCGTCGGAGAATTTCAGGTTGAGTTTAAGTTACGGCGTGGATGATTTCAATGACGACTTTAACCGATTGTCTTCGGCGTCTTCGTTCGGATCTCCGACATCGTCTTCTTCCGCATCCACAGTGTTGGATCAGGAACTAGGATTTCGGATAGATTTGGATTGGACGGCGGGAGATGCTGAAGATCAAGTGGCGTTGAGACTTCAATCGCATCTTATGGTGGCTTTGCCGGTGCCGCAGGATACTGTGGTGGTTGAATTAATGGGAAAGGGTGGTGATGGAGGTGAGGAAGATGAAGGAGAAGGGAATGTTGGCATAGTGATGAGAGTTGAGAAGCGTAGAGAGGCATTGCGGGCGGTTACACTGATGAAAGCAGCTGGTTCGGGTCAACAGAGTGATGGTATCGGCGTTTTGACGAGGTTGATGCGGTCTGATGTGACGCCTGCGGCGGTTCCCGCACCAGTGGTCAATGGTGCTTCGTCTTGTGGGGAGCACTGGAAGACTGTCACCTCCGTTAGTCTATCCGGTTGTGGGTTATTGGTGGGTTTTTGAAATTTTGCTGCCTTAACGCATAGATTTGAGTAAGCTATTGCATATCTCCATTTTAGCTAGTGAAGTACTGAAGTGTCTCTTGCTTGTGCTTTAATCATATCTTCTTGGGAAAAGTTCTGGTTCTATTAGAAGTTACAAGCTTGGAACGTTATATCGTTGAAATTGGGTTATGTTGTTTAATGTTGGTTATATTTTGGTAGGTTATGCCGGTTGAAGTGACTGAGTTGCCTCTTCTTGAGAAACTATGCCTCGAGAACAATAAGTTGTCAGTTTTGCCAGCCGAGATCTGTCAGCTGAAAAACCTCAAGGTTCTTAGAGTTGACAATAACATGCTCGTTTCTGTTCCAGGTAAGCTAAAACTCGTAACTAGTCATGCTTGTTCATCGCAGCTTCATCATGCGTAAAGAAACAAAAAATAGTGGATAGGAGCCAGCAGAATGTTAAGCTACTTGAATGATCTCTTGACATATCTGATGTTGGGTTGCAACTCTTGTGCAGTGGAACTAAGACAGTGTGTGGAACTCGTGGAGTTGTCATTGGAACACAATAAGCTCGTTCGACCTCTTCTTGATTTCAGGTCATTGTGCAGTGGAGTGATATAATTCTTTAGTTTTCTTTTTTCCTCTTACTATAGATATTTGTTAGGGGGCTAATTTGTATATTCAGTCTGCAGGGCTATGCCTGATTTACGGGTACTGAGGCTCTTTGGTAATCCCCTTGAATTCCTTCCAGAGATTTTGCCCTTGCATAAGCTTCGCCACTTGTCTCTTGCAAATATCAAGATTGTGGCAGATGAAAATCTAAGATCGGTAAATGTACAAATAGAGGTAAGAGAAGTTATCAATACGAGCTGGCTGCTATATTTTAACCATATAGGTAGTTAAGAATTTCATGTTGAAGATTAAGTTTTCATTTGTTTTCCATGATTGCAGATAGAAAATAGTTCTTATTTTGGGGGTTCTAAGAATAAGTTAAGTGCCTTCTCTCCCCTTATATTTCGTTCTTCATCTTGTCATCATCCTCTCCTAGCATCTGCGTTGGTAAAGATAATGCAAGACGAAGGAAATCGTGTAGTCATTGCTAAAGATGAGAATGCAGTGCGACAACTTATAAGTATGATGACTAGTGACAATCGCCATGTGGTATGTTCTTTGTTCTCTCCAACATGGCTAGGAACTTTCAACTTTCTTAGGAAGCCATCACTGCAACAATGTATTTTGGTAGGTCGAGCAAGCATGCGTTGCTTTATCATCTCTTGCCAGGGATGTTGGAGTAGCATTGCAACTGATGAAGTGTGATATAATGAAGCCAATTGAAACTGTTTTAAAATCTTCTGTACCGGAGGAGGTGATATCAGTGCTACATGTCGTGGTAACCTTAGCTTTTGTATCTGATCCTGTTGCTCAAAAATTGCTCACCAAGGATATGCTGAAAGCCTTGAAATCCTTGTGTGCCCATAAGATGCCTAAAGTAAATTCGCCAGACTCCTTTTTTTTTCCCTTACAAGAAACTCAGGAGCTTCTTTAACCCAATTGCATTCTCTTAGGTTCAAAGGCAAGCCCTACTAGCTGTTGGGAACTTGGCTTTCTGTCTGGAAAATCGTCGTATCTTGGTTACTTCAGAGAGTTTGAGAGAGTTACTAATGCGGCTGACTGTCACATCTGAAGCACGTGTCAATAAAGCTGCAGCTCGAGCTTTGGCGATTCTTGGTGTGTTTCTTGTGAATAAAATTTTATCTTTTTGTTTTACAAGGTAGCTGAACATCATATTTTGTCTATTGACAGGAGAAAATGACACTCTGCGACGTGCAATAAAAGGTAGGCAGGTACCAAAACAGGGATTGAGAATACTCACCATGGATGGAGGTGGAATGAAAGGTCTTGCTACGGTGCAGATTCTTAAAGAAATTGAGAAGGGAAGTGGCAAGCGTATACATGAATTGTTCGACCTAATATGTGGTACATCAACGGGTGGAATGCTAGCTGTCGCCCTTGGAGTCCAGCTTAAGACACTGGAACAATGCGAAGAAATTTACAAGAATCTAGGTGAGTAGTACTATCTTTTAACTCTACAATTCAACTGAAATATTGGGTTTGGACTTTATTTTGGATGATTTTTCTTTAGGAAAGCTTGTTTTCGCTGAACCTGTCCCAAAGGACAATGAAGCTGCAAGTTGGCGGGAAAAGTTTGATCAGCTTTATAAAAGTTCGTCACAAAGTTTCAGAGTGGTTGTCCATGGATCTAAGGTATATACAATTGCGCATTAGTATAGTTCGAAGCGATTATCTTTCTTGCCTGTCTACGGTGCAATGGTTTAAATGTACGAATCATTAATTTCTGTAGAAAATTTGGAAATGGAGTTTAATGGTGTTTAAAACAGCGATTGAGCTGGATAATATAGAAATATGTTGCTGCAGAACTGAATATCCCCTATAGGTTCCTTGATGACTTGGGATTGATTGCTATGTTATTCTATCTTTATCTTGCAGCACAGCGCAGATGAGTTTGAGAGACTATTAAAGGAAATGTGTGCTGATGAAGATGGAGATCTCTTAATAGAGTCCGCTGTGAAGAATGTTCCAAAAGTCTTTGTTGTGTCTACTCTTGTTAATGTGATGCCCGCACAGCCGTTTATATTCCGCAACTACCAGGTATAACACTTAGCATTTACTATGGGTCTATTTATCTATGGGATTATGGCAAAAAAAACTGTTTGGAATTTTTGCGAATTAGAACCTCGATTTTTTTTTTTGGCAAAGAAAAACCAAGGAGAATAAATTTGGTGAAAAAATCTCTTTGTCAATTAAAAGTTAAAACATCCGTTAGTCTTCAGGGTTTTTTTTCGCCAAATTTATTCTTCAGGATTTTTTTTCGCCAAAATTCTAAAGTCTAAGATTTTTTTCACCATTATCCCTTTATTTATCTTTGTTCCTTTGCTATATCAAGGTCCACCAGTGTGCATTTTGCTTATGTAGACGTTTTGTGTATTTTTTGCTCCTTTTTTCTATGTGCAGTATTCTGTTGGAACACCAGAAATGTCTTATGCTTTTTCAGATCAATTGGGAGGCAGTACATTAACTTCAGCAACTTCTCCTAACCAAGCTGGCCACTACAAGCAAAGTGCATTTATGGGAAGCTGTAAACATCATGTATGGCAAGCGATACGAGCATCATCAGCAGCACCCTATTATCTTGATGATTTTTCACTCGGTATAAGTCTATCTTCTTTTCTTATTTGATGTTATCCATTCTAGATGGGTTCTATACGAGCATAAACTGTGTTTTGATTCTGAAATTACTTTAGATGCATACCGCTGGCAAGATGGTGCAATAGTGGCTAATAATCCTACAATTTTTGGCATCAGAGAAGCACAACTTCTTTGGCCTGATTCAAAGATTGACAGTGTGGTTTCAATTGGATGTGGTTCTGTTCCAACAAGGGTAATTTCTTATTTCTCCTATTTGAGGGAATACATACTTGGTGACATTGTGGCACTAAATGGGATTACAAATGGTCCAAAATTGATATGAGATAGGTGAAAGGAAGCCACCTTTTTTTGTTAAGTTAGGTAACTCTTTTGGCATGTTGCTCTCTCTCTCTCTTGTAGGTACGGAAAGGTGGATGGCGTTATCTAGATACTGGGCAGGTGCTGATTGAGAGTGCATGCTCTGTGGATCGAGTTGAGGAAGCTCTAAGTACATTGCTTCCTTTGTTGCCGGAGATGCAATATTTTCGGTTTAATCCAGGTAGTGCCAACATAAACCCCTCAAGAATATCTTGTTTCTTTATGGGAATATGGTATTTTAGACCATGAACTATCCCCGTTTGGTGAAAAAAACTCTTAATTATCAAAATGCTTTTTCAAACCTTGAAGTTTGATAACCAAGTTTTTAAAACTTACCAGATGTTGTAAACTAAATTAAACTTTAAACACAAAATTAAATCATAATCTCAAAATTTAACCAAAATTTGGATTAATTATACTATAATTTCAAGTTCAAATTTGAGATTTCAATTTTAAAAAACTCTGTTATCAAAGTTCATGGTTTAAAACACTATTTTGATGTTGAAAAAAAAACTATTTTGATAGTTGAGGTTTTTTTTTTCACCAAACAGAGATAGTTTAGGGTCTAAAATACTGTAATTCCTTTCTTCATCAATGTAATCTTCAATATCTATGCAATATATAATATACGGTATACTGTTTGACGTATCTAGTTATATTGTGACATTTATGTATGGTCTATGCAGTTGACGAACGTTGTGGAATGGAATTAGATGAGACTGATCCAGCGATCTGGCGTAAATTAGAAGCTGCAGTTGATGAATATATACATAGCAATTCCCAAGTTATAAAAAGTGCTTGTGAGAGATTAACTTTACCTTTCTTAAACGACGAGAAATGGTCTGAGAATTTGAAACCACGATTTATGAACCAAAAACTATCAAATAGCACAGGTAATCATTTCACAATTCTGATTCTGAATTGCTTTCTAAAAAGATCTTTCAAAAATCTTGTCTTTTTGGTGCAGAAGAGAGCAGCCCTTCTCTAGGTTGGAGACGCAATGTTTTGCTTGTAGAAGCTCAACATAGTCCTGATTCAGGAAGAGTAAAGCATCATGCTCGTGCACTTGAGTCATTTTGTTTGAACAATGGAATAAAGTTATCTTCACTGCATGCTTCTCCTAGAGTCCAGAAACCATCTCCAGGAACTGCTTTCCCAACACCATTTACTTCTCCTATGATAACCGAAAACTTCCCTCCAAGTCCTATTCGTTTCAGTCCAGATATTGGCCCACAAAACTTTAGCCGAATCGACATGGTCCCACCGCTTAGTTTGGACGGGTGGCATCTCGGAAAGACAGCTTTCTCGCCTCCATCATCTCCTCCACCACAAAGACAACTCAGTCTTTCTTTACGACAGATGCATGAAAAGTTGCAGAATTTGCCTCAAGTAGGGATCATACATCTCGCACTTCAAAATGATTCTACTGGTTCCATACTGAGGTTAGTACAAACTATTCAATATTCGATACAATCATTCAAGTTAAATAATGAATCTAGCTTTTGATACATTTCATTTCTTCATTTAGTTGGGAAAATGACGTGTTTGTGGTTCCTGAGCCTGGAGAACTTGCCGATAAGTTTCTCCAAAGCATCAAAATGAGTATTTTGTCTGTGATGCAAAACAATCGTCGAAAAGCTGCATCGGTTCTTTCCAATATATACTCTATCTCAGATCTTGTAAAAGGAAAGAAATACTTCCAGGTTGGAAATATCGTCCACCGTTATTTAGGACGCCAAACCCAAGTAAGCATACATACACTCCATTGCAACTTCTTGAGATCTTATCTCGATAAGCACGAAAAGAGTTTTGGTAATGATTTTTTCTAATTTTTACTAGGTTTTGGAGGATGATCAAGAGATTGCTGCATACATGTTCCGCAGAACTGTTCCTTCTATGCACTTAACCCCTGATGACATTCGTTGGATGGTATGTAGATTTCACACCCTTTCTCCCTTTATTTGCTCTACCCACATATAATAATTCGCACATTTGGTAAAATAGACCTTGAACTTTACCAATTTGGTGTAACAAACCTCCAACTTAAAAAACGGTTTTCTAGATCATGAAATTTGTTAACCAGGATTTTTAAACCATAAATCTTAATAACCAAGTTTTTTAAAACCGAAATCTCAAACCTAAACCTGAAATTATAGTTTAATTAATCCAAATTTAGATTATTTTTTTTTGTTAAATTTGAAATTATGGTCTAGTTTTATGTTCAAAATTTAGTTTTAATTTAAGAAATCCAGTTTTCAAAGTTAGAGGTATAGAAAACCTTTTTTAAAGTTAAGATTTTTTTCACAAAATCAACTAAGTTTTAAGATCTATTTTTACCATTTTCTCTTCCTTAAAAGCTAACTTCTATATAAACATTACTCAATTCCATTATATGATATCGTGTACTAGATAAATTCCTATTTTCTAAAACAGGTAGGAGCATGGAGAGACAGGATAATACTCTACTCAGGAACATACGGACCCACACAAGCTATAGTTAAAGCCTTCTTAGACTCTGGTGCCAAAGCTGTGATCACTCCTTCCGTTGAACCTCAAGAGACCCAACCAATCATATCTCAGGGCTCATCTGAGTACAACATTACAGAAAATGGGCGGTTTGAGCTCGGCGAAGAAGAAGAGGAAGCAGAGGAAGTAGAAGAAGAAGACATGGAACCACATACTCCAACTAGTGATTGGGAAGATAGCGAGAACGAGAAGACAAAGAACGAAGACAAGTGTGTAGGCGGCTTATGGGAAGATGATGAGGAAGAGGTGTCTTTGTTCGTTTGTAAGTTATATGATTTAATGTTCAGAGAGAATTCAAAGGTTGATGTTGCTGTTCAGAAAGCTCTTGCTTTACACAAAAAGCTCAGGTACACGTGTCATCTTCCCAATGTATAGAAGAAAAACATGGAAATATATACAAGAGAAAGTAAGATTATATGTTGTTTCTGCGTTTAACATTACCAAGCTTATTTAATGTATAAAGAAATAGAGTAAGAGTAATATAAAACCCTCTTAAGGTTTCCAAGGTCGCGACCTGACTTATTAAGGTCGCGACCGTAAATGACTAAGTAAAAGTGTGACCAGTGACTAGTGTGACTACTGACTAGTGACCATGTCTATCTTTAAAGACTGAGTTATATCTTGAATGTTTCTTTTATATTTTTAAAATAATGTATTAAAATTAATTTTTTAAATCACATTTTTATAACATTTGTTTATGTTGCATTCACGTTCTCACGTCATCGGAAAATGAAATAAACTCTACAATTAATTATTTGTTTAGTTGGTTAGAATATAATTCTAGTTGACTTAGATGCAATCTGATTCATTTTTAATGTTAGAAGACTAGTCTTTTTTATTCTTAAAGAACGACCCACCATTATTACTTAGCTGTTAACAACCAAAATCATCAATTTAAATTAATTTTATTTTGGTTATTTATGCATCATCGTCTAGCATAATCATTATCAAAAAAATTCAAAGCAAAATCTCTTTTACTCATTTTTTTTTCACAACCATGGGGATAGAGAAGCAATTTTGGCATCTACATGAAGATCATGAGTATCCTACCGATCGTCGTATGAACACGATGGAAGTAAAAAGACGTTATGGTCTTGTAAGTAGTTGTGATGAATGCAATCAACATATTAATGATAATGATGGTCATGATTGTATTATATGTGGAAAAAGTTGGCATGCTAATTGCATCCCATATTCACATGATGCCATAAACCATCCATATCATCCATACCATCCTTTAAAACTCATTGTTAATGGTCCACTTGATTACTCCAATGAAAAATGTGGTACATGTCAAGAGAATTTGAAGTCATTTTTCTATCATTGTTCCTTATGTGATTTCAACATTCATGTGAGGTGTGCCAAGAATTCTCCACCACCGGTTATTGATGAACCCAAATGTCATATGCATTCACTTGCTTTAATGGCTAGAGATGATTTATTCACTTGTAATGGATGTGGTACTCATGGGACACAATGTCCTTATGTATGTCCACCATGTGGACTCATGTTTCATCAAGAGTGTATAAAGCTACCGCGTGTTATAAACATCAATCGTCATTATCATCGTGTGTCATATGTTCGTTCACTTGAATACGGAAATTGGATTTGTGTGATTTGTCGTCAGAAGATTGATTGGAGGTATGGAGCTTATTATTGTTCTAACGAATATTGTTCTGATTATGTTGTTCATTCGAAATGTGCAACTAGAAACGATGTGTGGGATGGAATAGAACTTGAAGACGTACCTGAAGAAAATGAAGATGTTTGTCCATTTGAAAGGGTCGGAGATGAATTGATTATTCATTTTTCTCATGATGAATATACTTTAAAGTTTATCAATGATGTGGTTGATGGCGATGTAATCTTACGATGTGAAGCTTGCATCCATCCTATCTACTCTGGCAGGCATTATAGTTGTTTAGAATGTGATTTCATTCTCCACGAAACATGTGCTAATCTTCCTAAAAAAATACGACATGGACTTTATCCAAAAATTCTTTCTCTAGTCCCGAGGAAAGATATCAACAAAAATTTCTTCCAGTGTATCGCTTGTGAAACACCATCAAATGGTTTCAGGTACGAATGTGACGAAATTTCACTAGATGTGAGATGTGCGTCAATCTCACAATATACTGATTATGAATGCCATCCACACACTCTCTTTCTCACAACATTAGAGAAGAGCATTTGTGGAGGTTGTAATCAAACCAAAGATCATGTCTTGCATTGTGTTGAATGTGAGTTCAAGTTATGCTTTATGTGTGTTACTATACCAAGAAAGATTATGCACAAGTGTGATGATCATTTTCTTTCTTTACGATATGGCGAAAACACGAAAGATAAGTTTTGGTGTGAGATTTGTGAAACCATTTTAGACCCACAAAATTGGTTTTACACATGTGATGATTGTGGAATAGTATGTCATAAGCTATGTGTTCTTGGAGAGTGTCCAAATGCTAAACCAGGGGTTTTAATGGTCTTAGGACAAAGGAATAAAGCAGAAATGGCGTCTAATAATGGTATAGTGAGACCAAAGTGTGTCTTATGTGGTTCTAGATGTCATTTACCTCTTATTTTTAAGGTTTTTTGTAAGGATATTGATGGAGGATATTGTTGTGATTCTAATTGTTTTTCAAAAACACTAAACATAAATTTCTTCACTGATGTTGAATAATTTGTTTGGTTTCTTGAAGTTTTTTCTTATGTTTTCTTATTAGTTTTTTTTGTTGTTATTAACTAAAAAATTTTTGTGTCTCTTGTTATTATAATAAATGAAATGATTTATATCTTTATATATGCATAATATTAGTGTTGATCTCTATACTATAAGACTTTTAACATGTCTCTTTGTGATAAAGATTCTCGAATAAAATTTTATTATTTTTAAATTAGTTATATTCACTTAGATTTAATTGATTTAGATACTTTAAATTTTCAATGTATTTTTGTGACCGAGAAACTACACTCATACCTAAAGTCATCGGGGCCGAGAGATTAACAGACTTTCGTCCGATATCTTGTTGTCCAAAAGCTACATTGTTTCTTATCGGATGCAGTTCAGCTCAATCAAGCAGGATTTGTGAAGGGGAGATTGTTGGTGGAGAATGTCTTATTGGCATCAGAACTGGTTCTGGATTTCCATAAAACTGGACCCATTGGGAGAGGGTGTCTAAAGGTGGATCTAGCGAAGGTCTATGTTAACATAAGCTGTACATTCATCCTTAATATTCTCAAAGCCCTAAGTGTGCCTCAAAAGCTCATCCATTGGATCCGTTTATGCATATCTACTCCAACGTATTCTGTTAACATAAATGGTGAACTCGTGGGCTTCTTTCGGGGAAAAAAGGGATTACGTCAGGGTGATCCGTTATCCTCGTCATTGTTCGTTCTAGCCATGGACGTCCTATCGAAGATGCTAAATGTAGCAGCGACGGGGGGTCGATTCCATCTTCATCGTTCGTGTCAGGTTCCCTTGGTAACGCATCTATCGTTTGCAGATGATCTCCTAATCTTTTTCGACGGTTCTGCCTCATCACTAAAAGGTCTTATGGAGGTGTTGGATGAGTTTTATATCACGTCAGGCTTGCTGGTTAATTGTGAAAAGACTGTACTATTCTTGGACGACAATAATGAGGAGGTTTTAAACTCGATGTGCTACGACTTCGGAATTCCTAAGGGGGTTCTGCCAGTACGCTATCTAGGTCTTCCTTTATCTCCTCGCAGCTTTAGGAAGCAGGATTTCCTACCGCTTCTTGACAAAATCAGGCAGCGTCTCAACTATTGGCGTACACGACATTTGTCCTATGCATGGAGGTTATTACTCATTCAATCATATTGTGAATTTCTGGTTGTCGGTATTTGTCTTACCTAAGCACGGCCTCAATCTGCTGGAAAAGTTGTTCAAGTCCTTTTTTGTGGAAAGGCAATGACTCACCTGCCCAAGGTGCCAAAGTTGCTTGGTCCAAAGTGTGTACTCCAAAGGCTGAAGGGGGTCTTGGGTTGAGGAGTCTTTCATTGTGGAACTTAATATTCTCGCTGAAATTGTTGTGGTTATTGTTTTCAAATTCAGGTTCCTTATGGGTCGCTTGGACAAAAGCTCATCTTTTAAAGGGAGGATGCCTCTGGTCAAGTCCATACGTATGTAAGGGTAGTCTCCAATGGAAGAAGTTACTTAAGTTGAGATCGACGGCTGCAGAGTTTCTATCTTGCAAGCTGGGATCGGTGAAACTGCTTCATTTTGGTGTGATAGCTGGCTGCCGAATGTGCCTCTTCTGCCAAGGGTTGGGGATATTGGTCCAGTGGTTACGGGAATCAGCTTACTCTCTTCTGTCCGTGAAGCAATCTCAAACAACCACTGGATTCTCTCCACCTCCACTCGTCATCGCACTATAACAACACTTCGCAGCTTGTTACCTCCAATGCCTCCTTCTCTGGATGCGGATTCTAAAGACCAATACATGTGGAAATACTCGGCTGCATCATATTCTCCTCAATTTTCTTCCTCCAAGACTTGGTCTCTCCTCCGGAATCCACGACCGCCGGTTCCATGGGTCAAATCAGTTTGGATAAATCCTCGTATCCCTAAGCATTCTTTTGTGTTCTGGATTGCGGTTTTAGGCAGATTATCCACCAAGGACCACATGAGAAGATGGGGCATGGACGTTAGTGCAACGTGTGTGATGTGTAATTGTGAGGAGGAATCTTTGGATCATTTGTTGGTTCTTTGTCCGTTTGTGCAGGTGCTTTAGACAAGGCTGCTCTCTATTGTTCTGAGGGTTGATGTTCAAAATTTTCAGGGAATTATTGATTGAATCACTCGTAGGAACACGACCAAGCCTAGGTTGCTGATAGAAAGGCTCATCGTACAAGGTATAGTCTATAAGATTTGGGCTGAGCGAAACGTGAGGATTCATCAAAATCAATACTAATCTTCATAGGAGAATCCAAACAATAATTCGATGCAAACTTTACTCAGGTCCATATTCAGGCCACCATTCTCAGGTTTCTTTAGACCTTCTTCAAGTTTGGTATCGGTATTTCCAACTGCCATCCACCTCTTGAAACACTCTCCAAGCTACGAGACTCGAAAATCTCTAGATTTCGTATACTCAGTCTCGATTTGTGCTGCTATCTATTCCACTAACACCATGTATATCTCAGCTTGTGTGTAAACAATGTTACGACATATTTTAATCCAATTACTGTTACCAAAAAAAAATGTATTGTTGTGACAACAATAAACGATAAGTAATATTGTTTTTTTTTATTCGTCATCGGTGACCAACGATGAATTTATCGTTTATTTACTAATAGTTTGTTTGATGATATTTTCTGGAAATGACTTTTTTGTGACAATATTCGATGAAAAACAAATTAAAATTCAAATCTTTGAAAATTTTGGTTTTTTTTTCCATTAAGCTATATCACGGAAAATTACAAAAAAAAAAGAGTCAAGACGATAGGTTTCAACGTTATAACTCAACAACATATCATTAAATCTACGATAATAAAATGAACATAGATTATTATATATATCGTCGTTGTGTCGATAAAAAAAACATAGACATGTACAAAATTGTCATTATAAAATCAGTAACCATTTGTTGTCATGATCGATTATTGTCGTTAAAACAATCTGTGACTAAAACAAAACACAAAATTCTATTAGTGTTATTATTTTTTTTTTACTTTTACATCATATCTTATAGCTTTTATGTAAAAAAATCTCAAATAATTATAAACATATATATGCAATTCAATCCTTACAAAAATATGGTGTATATCTCTAAATTTAATTAAAAAAAACAACAAAAATATTATGATATGATTTAAAACAAAAATTAAGTAAACTTATCATCCAGCTTAAGAACAGTTGGGAGATTCAGTTCACAAAAATTGTCTTTAGAAAGCTACGTAGAGTTAATCTGCCTCTGTCTTCAAAATTCAACATTTATATAACAATTAGAGAATCTCTAGAACCATATAATATATACATATATATATATGTATATATATATACATTTTTTTTGTATGGACTCACGATCATGTATAATCCGATTAATTAATAACACAAACAGCTTTGATCTCTCAGAATTCAATTATATTAGAATACTTATTTTCTTGACTTTCAATTTAAACCAAAGGACACAGATAAAGAAAAAAAAAAGAATCCAATCAATTTTGGTATATATTTTCAAGCCCAATTATTGACAGTTTTGGCAAATTTAATTCGTTAACCGGAGTTGGTTCAATCCATTTTTTTGTTCCGATTGCATATATAATATATATAATATATACACGATTTATTTTTTTTTACAATTTATTATTAAATGTTTCTTCAAACATAATTACAACAAAACTAAGTTAAATCGATTTGTCAATTATATAAAAAAAACTATTTGTTTTGTTTGTCGATGAAAAACTATTTGTTATGCGAATATTCGTCTATTGGATGAGTAACATATATATTATTATTAAATTATATTGGATGAGTAATTTCGTGTTATAGAAACTTACGGTAAAATTTGAATCGTATATATATAACTATAATAAAATATCATTTGACCATAATATTTATATAATATTAATAACAGTGCTTAGTAATGCGAATATTTATTTGGACGGCAAGAAAATAAACATAAAATATAAAATTTATTGTGTAGAGTCACCTTATATATATGCCTACATTTTTTTTTCAAATTAAAATATTAATAATTATTACAGGCTTTATATATTGTTAATCACAAAATTCAAACCTATATATATATATATATATATAATTACATTGATAATTTAATTTAAAATGTATCTAAAAAAAAAAGAAAACACACAATATAAATAACTTAGTGCATAAGCACTGCTTAATACATAACAAATACAATGACTACAAATACTTAAAGCTATTTCAATTTCTTTCTCTGTGTTCTCTAAACCGTTAGAGAACATACAAAAAGACGAAAATGACCTTATTCAAAAGGCCATATTTGTACACAAAAGTCGATAAAGAAGACCCAGAAGAGGTATTTCAAAGAAGAACCAAGTTCTTGATTTACAAAACGCTTCAAGAAGTCGATCGCGTTTCACGGCGTTCACCTTCGTTTCTGCGTTTGAAATTAATTCGATTGAATGTTAAAATTGAGAAGAGGTTTACTAAGCTACGGCGAAGTGTAGCGTACGCCATGAGATTTGGTGGAATTCGTAAGTGTTCTCAAGACGGTGCAAGTGCGTTTAAGAATCTTTTTCACGGTGGTGCAACCACCGGACTACATAGTCCTATTTTTACTCTTCAAGTTTGAATTTTTTTTTATTTTGATGAATCTCTATTACATTAAAAAAATAATTATCGAGAATGTAATATTTTAAGAGATTTTGAGTTTTGTTTCTTTACAAAAAAAAAATTATGAAATTGTTGATTTACCATTATGTTTATTCAAAAGATTTTGATTATAAAAACTTTTTTTATGATCATAATTTTTTTTTCCGGTTCATAATTTTATTAAGATAATATTTTTCTAATTTATCACATATTCTTGTTGTGTTGAATATTTCAATATATTTAGAAATGATTATTATTTGGTTTCGAGCAATTATTATGTTGTTGTTCTCTTTATTTATTGTTTGCTCAGCGATATATAATCACAAAAAGTTTTGACGACCAATGATTTAAAATTTAAAATATTGAAAATTTTGGCGTTTAATTTTTTTCGTTGAGTTATGTTGTCAAAATTTGTTTTCGAACTAACAATATGTAAGAGAACATGTTTGGTGATAGAACTCATCTACTAAACTAATGACAAATTGTTGAACCGAAGACAACAAAACGAACATAGATATTTTGTGTTCAATCATCGTTCATTTATTTCTTAAATCTTATTCAAGAACTCAAAATTATGAAATGTTTAAAACAAGACAAGTAAATACAATAAACACAACAAAAAATGGAAAAATATGATTAAATAACAGAAAATAGATTTATAATTGAGTTAGATTCACATCTTTACATTTTACCATTTTTGTATAAACTAAAACTAATTATTTGATTTACCAATTAAAAATATTTGATAATATTTGTGTTAAATCCCAAAAATATATATATCATCAATTTTCAAATATATCATTGATTTCGAATTTTGTTTTTTTTTTCATTAACAATATGTTTTATTTGGCTGTATTTTCTTAATATAAATCATTATTTTTTTTATAATAGATTATTTTAAAACTTTTAAGACGTGCGTTGCTCTTAAATATGGAATCTTTACAAGAATCATAATTAGATTCCATCACGAACAACAAAAATAAATTCGTTTATTTAAATAAATTTCATATCTTGGGTTCAAATGTAAATAATATTAATCTTGTTATAAATTTCAACTTAATGAATATATAAGGACTCAATTGAAAATACAAAAAATATACTTTCCTGCATCTTTTATTTTTCCCTTTCCCTTTTCTCTCTCGCAATCTTCTTCGTTGATTGTCGTCATCGTCCGAAGTCATCAGAGGTCCATTAGATTTCGGAGTTGTGATTTACCTTCGGTTCTTGTTCTTCATCTTCTTCGGGTTTGATCTGGTTTATCTTCGACGGGTAAGCATTTTGTAATGTCTCTCTCTCTAGATATCTAAGATCTCTTTGTTAGATTAGGTAGAATTCGGGAAACAATCAAGAAGAAATTTCGTAATCAAATTACAATTAGCGGCTTATTAAGGGATTTAGACGCTGAAATTTGTTAAATATATGTGAATCTGGAGTTAAATTTCTCGTATGATGTATCCAATTTTGATAATGTATAGGTTTTGTGTATTTCTCAGATTGTTGAATTGAGCTTGAAATCCATAGGTTCTATTAGATATTGAGAAAGGTGGATTTGCTTAATTGCTGTTTTTGATTTCTGATATGCAGTGGATGTTCGTGGAGTAGATGTTCTGTTTGGAAAACTGAAATTGATCGTTTGAATCAAACGGATTTTGGTTGTTTCTTTGAGTATTGTTGAAATGAGTGTGGTGGGTTTTGATGTTGGGAATGAAAACTGCGTTATTGCGGTTGCTAAGCAACGAGGCATTGATGTATTGTTGAATGATGAATCGAATCGAGAAACTCCTGCTATGGTTTCATTTGGTGAGAAGCAGAGGTTCATGGGTGCTGCTGCTGCTGCCTCTGCTACTATGCATCCAAAATCAACGATTTCGCAATTGAAGAGGTTGATTGGTAGGAAATTTAGGGAACCTGATGTGCAGAATGATCTGAGATTATTCCCTTTTGAAACTTCTGAAGATTCTAATGGTGGAATTCAAATTCGGCTTCGGTACATGGGTGAAATTCAGAGCTTTAGTCCAGTGCAGATATTAGGCATGTTGCTTTCGCATTTGAAACAGATAGCTGAGAAGAGTCTCAAAACGCCTGTTTCAGACTGTGTCATTGGGATTCCTTCCTACTTTACAAACTCACAAAGACTTGCTTATTTAGATGCTGCAGCCATTGCTGGTCTAAGACCACTGAGATTAATGCATGATTCTACAGCCACTGCACTTGGATATGGTATTTACAAGACAGACTTAGCAGCTAATTCAAACCCTTCTTACATAGTTTTTGTCGACATTGGCCAATGCGATACTCAAGTGTGTGTAGCATCATTTGAATCTGGAACTATGAAAGTCCTTTCTCATTCTTTCGATAGAAACCTCGGTGGTAGAGATTTTGATGAAGTTCTCTTCAATCACTTTGCTGTTGAATTCAAGGAGAAATACAAGATAGATGTATATAAAAATACCAAGGCGTGTGTTAGGTTAAGAGCATCATGTGAGAAAGTAAAGAAGGTATTGAGTGCAAATGCTGAGGCACAGCTGAATATAGAATGTCTTATGGAGGAGAAAGATGTGAAGAGTTTTATCAAAAGAGAAGAGTTTGAGCAATTGTCATCAAGCTTGTTGGAAAAATTAGTTGTTCCATGTCAAAAAGCTTTAGCTGAATCTGGAATAAGTTTGGATCATATACATTCTGTGGAGCTTGTGGGTTCAGGATCCAGAATTCCAGCCATATCTAGGATCCTAAGTTCAGTGTTTAAAAGGGAGCCAGGCAGGACAGTGAATGCAAGTGAATGTGTAGCTCGAGGATGTGCGCTGCAATGTGCAATGCTCAGTCCTATTTTCCGAGTTAGAGAGTATGAGGTATGTCTCTTCTCTATATGTGAAAGTGTGTCTTCCCTTAGACTTTGTTTTTGTTCGAAATTTATTCAGCTCAAGAATTTATAACTACAAAGGTTACAGAGTCTATTAAACAGTAATTGCATTTCTAGATTTAGTGATTGATTTCCCAATTTCAGGTTCAAGATTCTTTCCCTTTTGCCATCGGTTTCTCATCTGATAAAGGTCTCATAAACACACCATCGAATGATATGCTCTTTCCCAAAGGCCAAGTCTTTCCAAGTGTTAAGGTTCTTACTTTACGTAGAGATAAAACTTTCCACTTGGAAGCCTTTTATGCAAACCACAACGAATCTCTAAGTTCATCGACTCAAATAGGCAGTTTTACGGTATGCTATCTTTCAAACTTTCCCCTTTTTAAATCTACAATCAGGCTTTAGAGCTTGAAAATTGATCACTACATATTCTTTGGAAGTCTTAGTTTGTTGTGTAATGTTTTGTAGATTGGTCCTTTTCAAATTTCCAACAGAGAAGCAGCTCGTGTCAAAGTAAGAGTTCAGCTAAATCTTCATGGGATCATCACCATCGATTCAGCTTCTGTGAGTAAACACTTGTCAAACTTCTCTAAATTTGATAGACCTAGCTGTACTCTATTGTCTAAACTTCCATTTCTGAACAGCTAATAGAAGATCACAAGGAGAATATGAACTCTGACGAGATGATTTCCGATCAATCTTCTGCTACAAAGGATGACAGTTCAGACCCTTCCTCAGGCTCTAAAGTAAGTATGAATCAACACCGCATTCAAAATCTTCATTCATTTCTGAATTGATCCAAAGATTCGAAAAATCTTTTCAATCTGCGACAAAATTGTGAGATTAGTTTTCTCTTGTTTAGGCTATCAAAAGGATGGAGATTCCAGTTGCTGTAAACCTCTCTGGTGCATTAACTAAGGATGAGTTATCAGAGGCTAAACAAAGAGAGAACTCTTTAGTAGATCAAGACCTAAAGATGGAGTCAACAAAGGATAAGAAAAATGCTCTTGAATCCTACGTTTATGAGATGCGTGATAAGGTAATACACCCAAAGCTTCCACCTTCACTTAAAAACTGTGTCTTCCCTCTTCAAGATCGAATAATTATCGTATACACATGCAGATGTTAAATACTTATCGAAGCTTTGCAACCGAGTCAGAGCGGGAATCCATTGCTAGAAATCTTCAAGAAACAGAAGAATGGCTATATGAAGATGGTGATGATGAATCTGAAAATGCTTACATAGAAAAGTTAAACGATATCAAAAAGGTAACAATCAAAGTTTACTTTACTCTCTTTGTGGAAACCTTTTTCCATGTCCTAACTTGATGACACTTATGAATCTAAAACAGCTAATTGATCCAATCGAAAATCGATTTAAAGAGGGAGAAGAAAGAGTAGAAGCTTCAAAAGCTCTTTTGAATACAATAGCAGAAAATCAAAAGACTGCAGAATCACTTCCTCCTCCAAGAAAGAATGCGGTTTAGTTCTAAACTCATGAACACTTAGTTTCATAGGTATCAGGAATGTAAGGCCATAACTTATGTCTGAGATATATATATTTGGTGGTCAGGTTCTTGATGAATGTCATAAAGCTGAGAAATGGCTTCAAGAGAGAACAAAGGAACAAGAAGCTTTACCTAAAGATGCAGATCCAGAACTGCAATCTGGGGAAATCAGGAGAAAAGCTGATGCTCTTAACGCGTAAGTCTTTTTCTTTTGAACTGTGAAATATTTGGTTTAGATTATTGGTATGTGTTGGCATCTCCAATGGTACTTAATTTTTTGTTTTTGAAGAAAAATATGAAGAATTATGTTTTTGTTTTCAAAGGTTTTGGGTTTAGGGTTTAGGGTTTAGAGTTTAGGTTTTAGGGTTTAAGGTTTAGGGTTTAAGGTTTAGGGTAATGATAACTTTCAAATTTGAATGGACATCATAGATTTTATTAAAAAATTTGTTCATTTTTCGAATATGAAAAGTAGATTTTGCAAGGAACTTTGTTTTTTATTAGAGATTATATTTTTTACTCTTGGTTTCATGGTAGAAGATTTTATTTTTAAAACGGAGAATAATATTAGAATTCGATAAATGCTATGAATATTAAAATATAAGGAAATGGAAATTGTTATGGTTTTGTATATTAATTTTTTTTGTGTATTTTGTGTTGTGTGTTTCAGGACATGTAAGTACATTGCAAAATCAAACAGTTCTCCGGCCACATCGGAACATAATGGATCACATGGAAGAAGAAAATCAGATGATATGGAGCTTGATTAAATTCTTCTTCTTTTTTTTTATTTTACATTTTGGTTTTTTTTTTTTTGGTATCTAAAATGGAAAAGAAAACAGTGCAAGTGTAATGTGCAATTTTTATACTTTGATTTGGGAACGATTATTATTTTCGAATTGATTTATACGAGTTTTTATTTTATCTTTTATGGTTTTGATTTACTTTTCACCGAAATAAATTAATTAAATATTGTATCATGTCACAGATTTTTGGTCTGGCCTAATTAAGTTAGCCCGATTTAAACTTTAAATAAATAATTTTATTATTATAAATTTTTTAATCACCATTGATCTAATTAAAACTATTAGTCGTGAATGGGATAAGTGTTCATATTCTGTTTTTCTCTTCGACAGACTAAGTTTTATTTGTATTACATTAAAATTGATTTTTTCGGCGTTTTAAGTTTTATTTGTGCTTTATAAAATTTAATTGATCTCTTTTTTATTATTTATTAAAGTTAACTTTTTTTTTAACTAGTGATAGGAACATCTTAACTAATTTTATTTTTTTCATTTATATATGTAAAAAACCTTTAAAATATCAACTTTTTTTTTAACTCAAAATATCAATATTTTTTTTCCATTTTTTTTTCTTTTATTTTCCATTTAGGCAAAAAAAAAAAAGGTTTGTCGTTTTGTAAGGCCACGAGGTTAAAAATTAAAAAGTGTGATTGTGACAATGTATGGACCATACAGACTCCAATCAGTAAGAAGATTCTCAATTTACATCATTTCTTAATTTTGGACCATTAAAATCATATGAAATTATATTTTCACACGTTTTTCTACCAAATTTTAAAAATCATGCAAATTTGTCGTACACTTTTTGGAATCTTGATTTATTTAGTTTAAAAAAAGGTGAAAATCTTTCTTTAAACCCTAGCTCTCTGTCACGAGACAAAAATAGCCGATCTAGTAAATATTAGAACCGACTCTATATATTTATATAGACTATATAGTAATGAAATTTATAAAAACAAAAACTATACTATATAATAACGATTTACCATATAATTGGTCCTTAAATGTATATAAAAATATATGTTTATGCTGATTAGGAGGAAATTTGGAGATTTTTAACACAAAAATGTTAAGATCTCTAATCAATTTTTTAATCTTATTTTCGACAATTATAAAATGTAATTTTGAATAAACACATACGTACATATATATATGCACAAAACCTGTCTAAATATACAAAAGTGAATTAGGCAAATTATTTGGAATTGAGATTTCAGATATTTTTATCAATTATTTGGTGGAGAGAAAAAGAAATCAATATATGTAATTTAAATTATTTAACCAATTCAAATACTCAAATAATTATATTTAAAAATCTATATTACAACATTAGATTAAACAATTCAATCAAATAAATTGTTACTATTAGTTGACGGTTCAATAATGTTGTTCCTAAAATTTATTACTACAGTAGCATTCTCGAGAAAATAATTTATAACTTTATTATCATAAACTTCTAAACATTTGATTCTATAATTTAAAATATTTTTATTTATTTAATAGGTTGAATATTTCAAACCGTTAATCAATCATAATATGTTAAAAAAAATCAATCATTATATAAGACTAACGAATCTTTCACACCCCCACTTGATTATAACATGATTTTTTAAATAGAATTATTTTTGGATTTTATTGTCGGCTTTTTTTGTTTTTTTTTTGGAAAAAAATGCATAATAATTGCAAAAAATAGTTATATAAAATAATTCATTTGTTAGATTTTTTGTTGTAGATTTTTTGAAATTTATCAATTAATGTATATATATATATAATATTTTAAAAGTAGACCATATAATTAAAGAAGATAATATTGTTTCATTATTTAACTCACGAACTTGTTAAAAACAAATTCATTCGTCCACACAAATACAGCATTTTTATTGCATTCATACCCCTTTAATTTTCTTGCTCTTACAAAAATATACACCTACTTGTTTTCTTGACTAACTTCCCCTCATGGAAAACTATTGATTTTCCATTTCATTCATTACTAGGGCATTTTCTTTTTTAATCTAAGGAGGAAACCATAAACTTTTAATTTCCAATTTGACCCCAAAGATAAAAAAAAAGTTTAAAAATAATTTAATTAATTTTATCTTCTTAGTTCTTAAGAAGTGGTGCTTGCCCATCTTCCCATTGGTCCAATCTTCTAGAAGCCTTCTCCACCTACAAATTAAAATTAAAATTAAAATTAAAATTAAAATTAAAATTAAAATTAAAATTAAAATTAAAATTAAATTAAACAATATAACAAAATTTTCAAAATTAATTACCAAAAAAGAACAAATAACTAGAAAATTGAGAAAACCCAATTTCATAATTATAAATACATTTTTAAAGAAGTTAAAAAAAAATACATTTTTAAATTAAGTTTAAAGAACAGTGGGATATATAAACATCTAATTAGTAAAAAAAATTAGATAATTGTATAATAATTCAAAGTTAAAAACATATATTGACGAAATTAATCCAAAATTAAAACATATAATTATAATATAAATAATAACTAGTAGTAAATAAATTACCTCTTTGTCCCAATCAGTTCTAAAAGTGACAATAATCAATATAATAGTTTGCATAAGTGTACCACCAATCATCCCTGTCCATATTCCCTACACATATCATTTAACCAATTAATTTCATTTAATTCCCCTAGAACATGTAATCATAAATAATTCACGTTTTTTTAATTAAATTTTAATAAACTAAAATTAAATTAAAGATATATATAATTACCTTAGCACCCATATCATAAGTGAAACCAAGAACAAACCCAATTGGTATACCAACAATGTAATAACATCCAATGTTAACATATGCCACAAATGCTTGCCATCCACATCCAACAGCAACTCCTATTTTTTTTAATTAAATTACTAAATATAAATTTTAATTTTTTTTAATTAATTTTGTATTTTTATTAATTAAATATATATATTTTTAATTTACCGGATAAAACAGGTTGGATTCCGTTGAGTACTATAGTGACGGCTAAGTAAGGAGAGAGTTCGGCGACGGCTTGAGCCACTTCTTTACTATCTGTAAAAGCGTAGCTGATGACGTGGCGCCATGACATGATCAAGACGGCTTCAAACATCGATAATATGAACGATACAAATGTTGTTACCGCCGTTGAAAATGCGGCGGATCTTGGATTTCCGGCACCAAGTTCATTGCTAACTCTTACACTGTAAATTTTCAAAAATAGTAAAAACAGTTATTTGTTATGTAAAAGAAAAAATGTGAGACGGTGAAAAACCCGCTAAATTATCCGTTTTTTGGTGAAACATGCTTTAAACTATCAAGTCGGCAAAAATACATAAACTTTTTTTTTGCGAAAAAACCCTAAACTATCAAATCAGGAAAAAAATCTAGACTTTGTTTTTTCAGCTAAAAAACCCTTCAATTAGATTGACCGTTAAATTATTGTTAGTATCTAATTAAACTAATTGTTTTATTTAACTACGGACAAACAATGATTTAACGGTTAAGTTAACAAATAAATTTTTTCGCCGAAAAACAAAGTCTAATAGTTTTTTGGCCGAAAAAACAAAGTCTTGAGTTTTTTTACCGACCTTGATAGATTAGAGTTTTTTTGGTCCAAAAACTAAATTTCAGAAGTTTTTTCGCCTATTTAATAGTTTAGATTTTGTTTCGCAAAAAAATAGATAGTTTTGAGATTTTTTTTCCGTCATCCCAAAAATCATATAAAAAGTTTGTAAATAGTTGAATAAAATGTAAATAATAAATTAATTTTGACAAACCTTGCAGCTGCGTTGAATCCAACTGAAACCATGAATGAGATTGCAGAAATTGACATACTGTGAAAAAAATATTAAAATAAATGTATTAGATTACTGTACATAGTGTATTAGTAAAGCTTTTAATAATTACTTAATAATTCTGAGTTTTCTTTTCCCAGGCAGAGACACGTATATGCCGTTGTGTAGCAACGAAAACGACACGCAGTTTGTGCTCGCTGAAAACGACAAAGTAAACGCAAGATTTTGGCTTTAAACGAGAAATATAAAAAAAACATGTGGCCATGTTTAATTGCTACACCACGACAACAATTATCACTAAATAAGACTAATTAACGTAAGTTCCTTTGCCAAGTACTACTAAAAATTAAGAAAAGTAGTCCAAAAAACCAAAAGACCTATTATATTTTATTTATATAAATACTAAAGAGTTTAAGAGTTTTTTATTTAGATTTTAGAATATAGACAAATAATAAAAAGGGTTTCCTATTCATTACTTTTAAATTATTGCATTGGACTAATAAATCAGCTAGTTTTATAGTAATATCTAATAAAAAAAACCTAATCAATTAGTAATATTTTATACTTATTTATACGAGGATTGACAAAAAAATGTAATTTTTCATAGATGTATCCGTAATATAATACACAAATTTTAAAAAAATAATAATTTTTATATACACTAATGAACTTGTATTATTGTAAATTTCCAATAAAAAATGTATTTTTACAAACCTCCTTATATTAAGTAAGACTTTAGAGTAATCTTCAAAATTTTCTTTAAAACATGAAAGACTTTTTAAATTTGAAAATCAAAATAGAAAATATCTATCTTCCATAATATTTTTAATTTCATTCTCTAAAAAAGTATTTTTTAAATTTCAAGAACTATAAGTTATTTTTTAAATATGAATAGTAAATCGTCAAATTTTAAAAAAAATACTATTCACTCTTGATTTTCTAGAAAAAAAAGGAAAAACTATTGTTACACAAAAATTTGACGAAAAAAATATAAAAAAAATAAAATGAGAAAATACCCTAATAATCAATATAATAAAATAAAATAAAAAATTAAAATTTCAAATAAAATTAAAAAAAAAAGTGTAAGAAAAAAAAACTTACCAGATAGCGAGAGAATCCAAAGCAAGTTCAGGATTCTTAAGAAGTCCAGCAAGTAAAACAAGAATCTGAGAATACCAAGATTCAAGACACAACATCACAGCAGAAGCAGCAGATAATCTAAAAAAATCCCATAAACCCTCAAAAGCTTTCCAACTAAATCCAACCCAACTTCTCCTACACTTCGGACTCACTTTAATATACAAAATCTGAGCAATCACAAGAATCCACCACGACAAGCTATGAACCACAGAGAGACCAAACAAACCCAATCCAAGCTTATAAACAGCAACCCAAGAAAGAATCAAATGAAGAACAAGTGTTGTAGCTGAGATATAAGCACTTGGTGTAACAATACTCTGTGATTGAAGAAACTTTTGAATTGGGAAATTCACTGCGTATGCGAAAATCATTGGGATCATACCGTAGACGAAGATAGAAGCCATTGATGCCACGTCAGATGGCTCACCTAAAGAGATTAAGATTGGTTTTGAGAAGATGAAGAGAAATGTCATTGGTAAACCAGTGAGAAGTAAAACTATTGTTGATCTTTGTAAGTAAACTCCGAGCATATCGTATCTATGAGCTCCGTGTGATTGTCCACATAATGTTTCTACTGCACTTCCCATTCCAAGCTAATGTCACAAAAAAAACACAGAAAAAATTGATTAGATTTCAAGAAACATTACTTTTTGTGTGATTAAGAGTTGGTAGGTCAACGGTCAACGGAAAATTTAATGTTTACTACTAGATTTGAATAGAAGTTATAGCAATTCCCCCAAAAAAAACTTTAGAAAAAACATATTATTAAAATAAATAAATTTATCACTATAATTTTGATAAAAATAAACTAAAATATAGTCTAAATAAAAAAGAATGATATCAATTTTTACACTAAAGCTACAAAATAATTTATATAGTGAAACAATTTTTTATTTTTTTTGCTAAAACATCTTATCTTACAAAAGTATTTTGTATTTTCACTTTGATTTTTTTTTTCCTGAAACAATTCGAATTTAAAAGTTGATTTTTAAGAAAATAAAAATTGTTACTGAATAATATATTTTTTTTTTCATGTTCGGAAAAATTCTATATATTAGAAAAAAATTTGAATAAACTGTTAAACATGGTATAGATCCATGAAAACTATCTAGTCTAATGATTTAAATGTTTTTAATTAAGCTGAGTAATCAGATTACACAGTACAGACAAATCTATAAACAGATCACATGATATGAGCAGACTAAATCAGTATTAAATTAAATAAACAATATTTGAGTTGAAAAATTATAGACAATCATCAACATTTTTTAACAGAATAATCATAAAATATAGTGCATAGTTGAACAATGTCTAAACTATTTTTATAAGATATCACAATCATATTCTAATTGTTTAGATTAATTTTTTCAATTGTTTAAAAAATCTGTTAACGTAAAAATTGATGAAGCAGATGATAATTTAGAAAAATGTGAACAAATATTATATCATTAAATTCGATTTCGGTCCCATATTTTCAATTATTCGATTTTTTGGTTCTATGATTATATGATCCGTTCAGTTTTTTGAAAATTTTGGTGTGGTTCTGGTTTTTGTTCCGCGATATTTGATAAAAAAAAATCCAAAAAATGCCGGAAAGACTTAAAAAATATTCGAAAATTGAAAATACATGAAAAAACTGAAAATATATTTGAAAACCCAAAAAAATACCAAAAAAAAGTATGGTTACGTCTAGATAAGTAATGGATATCGGTTTGGTTTTCATAGGAATTATTCAAGTTTTGAATCATTCTGGATATTGTTTGAATTTCGTATGCGTATTCATAAAATCGGTTTAAAGAATCAAACTAACCAAAGAGATTTTGGGATTCTAGAATTAGGGATTTAGCTAACCAGAACACGAATCTGAGCTAGATTTTCAAATTATTTCAAAATTGAATCTGGAGAGAAACGCAGAAGAGTACCATGAGACCAAGAGTAAACATGTTGAATCCACTATTTCCAAGAGAAGCAGCAGCGAGTTCGAGACTACCGATTCGACCTGCGAATATACGAGTAAGCATCGACATGCCATTGTTAATGACATAGACGAAAATCGCTGGAGCTGCGAGATGAAATAGATATTTCATCTCAATCAACGACGCAAGATAAATCCGACGCCAATATGATAAATGCGTATCTGTTAACACACTCTCCATTCTGAAATCAACCTCCGATTTCGTTGATTCTAGTAACGGTTGCTGTAGATTTTCAATCGGTTCCGATTCCGATCCCATTTTTTTCAATTAAATTTCAAATATCGAGTTACGAATCTCAGAAAACGACGAAAAATTCGTCTCTCTCTCGTATTTCTCTCTCCTCGTATTTCTCTCTCCTCGTTTTCTCTCTCTTATTTGTTGGGTATTTGAATTTCTCTGTTTCTGCGACTAGGCTCTGAGAGGAGAAGGTGTCATTTAAAGGAAACAATGGCGTGTTCAGTGACCAATTTTTATTTTATTTTTAATTAATTTACAAAAACAAAAATACGTAAATAAAAAATGAAAAAAGAAGAACGAGGAAAGTCCATTTTTACCTTTTTTACCCTTTTTGTATTTAATTATTAGATGCAATCATTATTTTGAATTTGTCCATATAAAAAGTAGGACTTATTAGATTGTAATCCTTAAATAAATTTAATTAAAGTTGGGAAGAAATGTTTTTTTTAATTAAAGTAAGGATAGTGTTAAATTTTTAGTGTATATTAAAATGTTTTTTTTTAAATATAAATCAACGTGTCAATGTGCATGAAGCCAATTTTTTTTGTAACGTTTAAATTTATATTTTATTGATTTTATTCTAAAGTTAAATCTATTTTTTTCTATAAGATATAATTACTTGTTATATATATATATATATATATATATATACACAAATTTAATTGTTATAACAATAAATTACATTGTTGGAAAAAATAAAACAATAAATTGCATTTGTAAATATGTGTTTTGTAATATATAGATGTTACATTTTTTTTTTTTGCAAAAAAAAAACATTTGTATATGTAATTAAATATTGAAAAAAAGTTTTTATTAGCTTTTGAAAAAGTGTGTACTATTTATAAAGATAACAAGAAAAAACTTTAACAAATAAATAAATAAATATAAAAATGAAAGATGTCAAAAAAAAAAACCTTTATCATAGCAAAA
Organism: Aethionema arabicum; assembly: GCA_000411095.1. Lineage (NCBI taxonomy): Eukaryota > Viridiplantae > Streptophyta > Magnoliopsida > Brassicales > Brassicaceae > Aethionema > Aethionema arabicum. The sequence goes on along the minus strand of KE151855.1, from coordinate 113,396 downwards.
GGACAAAACCACGTTTTTCACAAAACAAGAAACTGTTTTTTGAAAAACTTTAATCACAAAAAAAGTTACTGTGTGTTTATTGATTGTGTTTGAATTATCGTTTGTCTCTTTGATTGTGTGTTTAATTAATTTGTGTTTTATTCATATTGCTTTTATTTTAACAGCTGTAATTTGTACTGTTTTTTTTTTTCACCAAATTTGTACTGATTTGTTAATTAAACTATTACAATAGGTAATATAATAGTAATCATTTTTTTCAACAATAAAGGTAATTTTAGCAGTCCTATTAATTATAACAACAATAATTTAATTTGTCTTTGAATAAAATGTCACATTTCTCCATTGATAATCACAATTATTTTTAATAAAGAAAAAAAATACTTATAAGAAAAATGAAACTAATATTTTGCATTAAAAATTGAACTCATCTAATAATATTTGTACATAAAAATAAACATGTCGAAAAGGGAAACAATTTAGTTATTTTTTATATTATTTTTTTTAACTAATGTCCTAATTTAAACTAATATTTTTTTATATACAATGCAAAATATTTAATCAATTTCGTATTTGTTGAATTAAATAAACATCATATAAGTTATTTATATTAAAGTCTTGTAAATGGTTAGTCGAAACAAATAAACCAATTGCAGCGTACTTATACGATCACCACGTGACTTATTATTATTATAATACTAATATCTTTATTTAGAAAAAAAATCATTCACAAATTTTTATATTAGTAGGTACGGAAAATAACAAATAGAACATGTTGTGTTTTCTTCGATATAAAGATATTGCATTTAATTTAACAAAAATCACACACAATTTTTCACGCGTCAAATTGCATGCATATATATAACTAAAACTATTTATTGTATAACGAAATTTTATTTTTGTACAAATTATAATACTATACATATCATGAGTAAATCAATTATACATATTATAATCTGATTAATAAATTAATGGCTCATAAATTTCATGATTAAAAATTAACTAATTAATAACCACAGAAATTATATATAAAAAAAATTGATTGCATTTAGGATTATATTATAGCAAATAAAAATAACATCTCTCCACTTTTCGAATATAAAGTATTTTCATTAAATAATATTTAGTATAAAAAAAATAAAATGACTAAAATATTTCTATATTTTAGGTAATTATTGCACAAAAGAAATTAAAGTAACAAAAAATAGTAAACAAAAATATAAATTTTAACATTAAATTTCTAAAACACATGATATCGTAAAAAAATTTGTTTGCTTAACACTATAAATTATAAAACGGATGGAATAATAACCTCTAATTAATTTTAAAATGAAGAATATATAATTAATTAATAGTCGTTTCCGGATAATTTATTTAGTTTCACGTTAATGAACACAAAATTAATTGGGAAATTTAGCAAAATAAACATTTCATATGCCTTTTGAGTATTATAGTTATTTGAAATCCAATTTTAGTTTTATA
>KE151855.1:78261-93565 GCA_000411095.1 Aethionema arabicum | reverse complement strand
TATATATTTTTTTTTTTAAATGATTGCATAATTGTATATTTTTAGAAATCTTTCTTATACTTGTTTATTTTTTCAACTCTCCTTAAAATTACTTTACATTACGATCGAAAATATTTAACTAAGAAAAGATTGAAAACATTTAAATACGTTCATAATCACTTTTCGTGGTACTTACCAGTTACCACATTTATAAATTAAGTTAGGGGACTATTTTGAAATATACACATAATCTAGATTATTATATTTAAACGAAAAGAATTTAAATCCATTATGAATTCTGATTTTAGTGAAAATTTGAGAATAACAAGTGAGTGGTTAGGTCAAGAGATCTCACTTGCTCCCTACATATGCTTCATGAGAATATATTCAAAGATACCAATATTTATTATATAATTCTACTTGCAAATTGGATATATATATATATATATATATATTCTAATTTGAGAATAAGACTTTCAAATTCATATTAAATTAAACCGGAAATAACTTGTATTTTATGTTTAATGTATTAATTCTTGTATGTTACAATATTGGTCTATCAAATTGTATTAAAAAAATAAAAATTTTAATTTATTTAATATAAAAAAGTAATATAATCTTACAATTTTATTCTTATCTTTTATTTCAATAAAATTTGGAAACCACGAATATTTTCATTATTTTATATATTTTATTAAATTGCTACATTTTATAAAAATATCTGATAATTTGGTCCCAATAAATTGAAATTCTCAAATTCGCATCCCTTTAAAAATTTAAACCGGTGAATGAAAAAAATAAAATTTAAACCGGTCTATTAAGGAAACCAATTCCGGTTTAGTACTAAACCGGTCTCACAAAAACTGTAAAGACGTGTCTTTGTGTTACCACTCTGAATTTGTTCAGGTTTCCCTCGTTAAATCCTCTGACCTCTCTGCCACTGACGTCGTCGCCGGCGCCGGACTTTAGCTGTGGCGGTTAAACAAGCGTTTACTAGTTTCGAATGGAGAATGAGGCTACGACTTCTCCATTGAAAGAGCTCGACCAAGAACGCAGGGTTTTTGCGTTTAGGGTTTAGAGTAAAACTCGTTATCTGATTTTTCTACTGTATGTTCGCTCACGTTTTTTCTAGAAGATATAGCTTCTTATTACGGTGCTTTCATGTTGGTAAGAAGTTCTTGAGTCCAGAACCAGAAGATATTCTGTTTAGTGCTATTTGTTTGAATTTGAGACAAAGAAAATGGAAATCGCTTCAGCAAATCTCTCGAAATCTCACGAATCCGTTAATAACTCGAGTTCTTCGCGAGTTTCGAAGCTCACCGAAGCTAGCTTTAGAGTTCTACGATTGGATTTTAGAGAATACTGTAGCTGAATCCGAGAACCGATTCGAAACTTCTTGTGTGATGATTCATTTTTTAGTTAATTCGAGAAGATTCGATGATGCTTTATCTATAATGGTGAATTTGATGTCTGTGGAAGGTGGAAATTCAACACCAGTAGATGTTTTAAACGGTTTGATTCGAACTTATGAAGCTTGCAGCTCAAATGCTAACGTTTTTGATGCATTGGTTAGAGCTTGTACACAAAATGGTGATCCTGATGGAGCTTATGAAGTGATTAATCAGACGAGAGCAGAAGGGTATTGGATCTCAATTCATGCTTTGAATAATTTCATGAATTGTTTATTGAATTTGAATGAGATTGATAGATTTTGGAAGATTTACAAGGAAATGGATGATTTAGGATATGTAGAGAATGTGAATACCTTTAATCTGGTTATCTATTCGTTTTGTAAGGAGAATAAGTTGCTTGAAGCAATGTCGGTTTATTACAGGATGCTGAAATGTGGGATTTGGCCTAATGTTGTTAGCTTTAACATGATAATTGATGGAGCTTGTAAGAGTAATGACATGGAATTTGCTTTGAAGCTCTTAGGAAAGATGAGAGTAATGTCTGGAAACTGTGTTTTGCCTAATGCTGTGACGTATAATTCGGTTATTAATGGGTTTTGTAAGGTTGGGAGATTGGATTTAGCGGAGAAATTTCGTGATGAGATGGTGAAGTTAGGTGTTGATTGTAATGAAAGAACATATGGGAGTTTAGTTGATGCATATGGTAGAGGTGGAAGTTCAGATGAAGCTTTAAGGTTATGCGATGAAATGACGAGTAAAGGACTTATACCGAATACTGTTATACATAACTCTATTGTATATTCGCTGTTTAAGGAAAATGACATGGATGGAGCTTTGGAACTGTTGCAGGACATGGTAAGTAAAGAAGTAGAGGTTGATCGGTTTACTCGTGCCATTGTTGTGACAGGGCTATGTAGAAATGGACATGGTGAAAAAGCTGTTAAGTTTCAGAAACAGAACAAAGTAAGAGAAGATTTAGTTTGTTACAATACACTTTTGCATCATTTTGCAGCTTGTGGTGATCAGATTCTAGGGAGAATCTTGGTTTGTGGATTCGATCTTGATGTTATTTCATTTGGTACTTTAATTGATTGCTATTTAAAGAAAGGGAAGCTTGAAAAAGCTATTAATGTATATGATGATATGATTAAGATGAAGAAAACACCAAATCTTGTGATATATAACTCCATTGTTAATGGATTAAGCAAAGCTGGATTGATTAGTGAAGCAGAAGCTGTTGTGAAATCTATGGAAAGTAATGGTTTTTTCGACGTTGTTACATATAATACATTGATGAATGAGTATCTTAAAGCTGGGAGATTTGAAGAAGCTGTTGAGATTTTGTCCAAGAACATGGTAAGTTTGGTGACTTATAATATATTGATTAATTATTTGTGTAAATTTGGGTGTTTTGAGAAAGCTAAAAAGGTTTTGAAGATGATGATACATAGAGGAATTGTTCCGGATTCTGTAACGTATGGGACTTTGATTATGTGGTTTTCGAAGAATTGTGGGGAAGATGAAGTTGTTGAATTGCATGATTATATGGTTGTTCATGGAGTTATACCTCATGAAGAGATTTATCGATGTTTTGTTAGTCCAGCTTTGAAATCCAGGAATGGTGGGGAACTAGATCGGTGTTGAGTCTAGTTCTGGACATTCGGGTATTCGGTATTCGTTCGGTTTTAGTTCGGTACTTTCGGTTTTTCGGTTCTATGTCCATAGGATCTAATAGGATACTTCAAGATTTCGGTTTGATTCCCATTCTGATTCCGGTTCGACTATTTGATAAGAAGATCCGAAAAAATAGTCAGAAAATCGGAAAATTACCCGAAAAACTGAAAAAATACCTTAAAACGGGAAAATATGGAAAAAAATTATGATTACTTTCCGTTATCCAATAGATTTCGGTTCGGGTTCCATTACTATCCGATATCTATAGATCCTGAAGTTAAATCCAGTTAGTACTTTTCAAGGAACCAGAACCAAACTTTTTTTCCTGCTCGGTTTGGTTCGGTTTTTTGTTCCGGTTTTTGTTGGTGTTAGTTGATTCACTAGAAACCTCTGATTCATCTGGGAGGGTTTTGTGTGGGAATCTTGTTTTGGAAACTGGACCATTGGATTTATATCTTGTTCGTACACGTGGACTTTTTCATGGTTGGATTAACGGTCATTGTTAGAAACAGATTTGCTGGGGTTTCAATGACGTGAACTTGTGGGTAAGAGGGAGTTCGACACGTGGCGTTTATAAACCGGCTAAAGGAGTTTGCCACGTGGCGAGTATACATCGGCGAAAGGAGTTCTTTGTCACGAGCTTTAATATTGACCAGTAAACCACGTGATGATTAAGATCTAACGGTCCTGATCTTTGTAGATATACTGTAAGGAGTTTGATCTGAGACGCAGAGGAATTTTATTTCAGATGATATATGTTGATTATGTTGTACTTGTATAGTTCTAAATCTTTTATGCCTAGCTGACAGAAAAAAAAAGAAAAACTTTTATGCTATTTTGGTAAAAAATTTAAAACTATATTAAAATTCATAGTGATTTTTTTATTACATTATGAAGATTCGGTCTATATGAATCTCTACTCTGATAATGTTTACAAATTATTTTTCTTTTGATTTAATAATGTACCTAACACTTGTCTAATCAAAAGATTTTTTTTCTATAAATTTTTTTTTTCGAGTTAAATTTTTTTTTCTCCGTTTTTAACAAAAATCAATGTTTTAGTATATTTTATGCATCATGTGCTCTTAAAATAAGATTATATATAGGTATATTCAATATTTTAATTTGTTAATTAATATTTATAAAATCTTAAAAAGCTTTCTCTAAAGTTTTGATACATTACGAGTTTAATTCGCAATTATATAATCAGTTAAAAATTATAATACTTGACTTTTTTATTTATTTAGTTCATTTTTCCTAGTTTCAACTTTCAATTGATGTTATTAATTAATTATTTTTATATATAAAATTAAATCATGTCAAAATTAGCACATGGGGTTCAATCTCAAATCTCTCAATCTACTAAATTCTGTAATAAAATAATAAATGAAAATAAAAAATGGAGATCAGTTTTCAGATTTTCAGTGATTGAGAAATGGCTTTGGGATTCTGGTGAAAGCAGTGGAGTGGAGATGGCTGCTTGAAAACAAACAAACAAACATTCTCTCTCTCTTACTCTCACTTAAAACCACTTTCTCTCTCTTCTTCTTCAGCAGCCATGGAAGTGAGCTTCCATATACAGAAACCATCTACTCTCAAACCATTTCTCCATCAAAAGGGTCGCCTCAAAATCATAACTTCCATTGGGTTTCTTCCTCGTCCCAAATCTTCCTCATTTTCTACTGTAAAATCTCCTTTTTTGATTCGATACTCTTTTGATTCCACTTTTTAGGGATTTATATATACCAACAGTTTTCTAGTTTAATATATTAAAATTACCTTTATTGGATTTGAAATTGACCAATTTATGAGATTTAACTGAGTTAATTGTTTTGATTTTGGGTCCTACAAGCTTTCAATTTTGAAATTTGAGATGAAAAATTAGGGTTTATGAGGAATTTACTCTGTTCTTATATAGATATAGATTTCTAAATGTGATTAATTTTAGGTTTTTGTTGATGATAAATAATCAAATTCTAGCCTTTTAACATGTTTTTGATTACAGATTTCTTCATTGGATACTCAATACAAAGCTAATGGATTTCTACATCAAATCACAGCAAGTGCAGGTTAAAAAATCAATGCTTGATCTTATACAATTAGGGTTTACTCATTACATTTGATTGGATTAGTTAGTCTGATGAATTTGACTCTTTGTTTTCCCAAGATTTTTCAAGGAAGAAGCAAGGAAAAATGGCGGCTTCAGGACATAAAAGCTCAGCTCCTAGAGGCTTTGGACGACGAACAACAATAGGAAGTGCTCAGAAACGTAATCAGAAGAAAATTGATGATAAAGATACCAATGCAACTTCCACAATAGCAAATGATGTTCAACAACAAGATTCTGCAGTTTTCGGTAAAAAAATCAACGAAAAAGACGAAGAAACCAAGTTAGATTCTAGTATTCTTGAGCTAGGAGAAAGTAGAATGACTAGAAATGTGGAAAAAAGATCAGAAATTGGCGAAAAAACCGATAATTTAGCGAAGAAACCAACCGAATCTGATGATTTGTTAGCTCTTAAGTTACAGATTCAAAGAGAGAATCTTCGAAATACCGAAATAGAAGCATTAGTAGATGAAAGTATAGTTAAAGGTGAAAGAATGTTTGTGTATCCTCAAGTTGTTAAACCTGATGAAGACATAGAAGTGTTTTTGAACAAGAATCTATCAAATCTGAAGAACGAACCCGATGTTTTAATCATGGGTGCTTTTAATGAATGGAGATGGAAATCATTCACAAGAAGATTAGAAAAGACAAAACTTTATGGAGATTGGTGGTCTTGTCTACTTCATATTCCTAAAGAAGCTTATAAGATCGATTTCGTGTTCTTTAATGGCCAAAGTGTTTATGACAACAATGATCAAAAGGATTTTAGTGTTGAGATTGAAGGAGGAATGGATAGAATTGAGTTTGAGAACTTTTTGCTAGCCGAGAAATGGCGAGAGCAAGAGAAGTTAGCGAAGGAAGAAGCGAAAAGGGTAAAAGAAGAGGAAGAAAGGTTAAAACTTGAAGCTGAAAAAGCAGCCATTGAAGCTGATAAGGTACAAGCAAAGATGGAGACTCGAAAGAAGCGTGAATTGGTTCAACCGGCGATGCAGAAAGCTGTAATGTCGGAAGAGAACGTTTGGTATATCGAACCGAGCGGTTTTGAGGGTAAAGTGAAGGTGTATTACAATTTAAACTCAGGACCTTTGGTGAATTCTCAAGAAATTTGGATACATGGAGGGTTTAATAACTGGTCTAATGGATTATCGATTGTCGAAAAACTTGTTAAAGCTAAGTTAAAGATTGATTCGAAGAACAGAGATTGGTGGTATGCTGAAGGTATAAGCTAAATTTCTTGTTAGTTTCTGCATTTGTTGTTCTGTTCTTGATCTTTTTTCGTTGCGGTTTTATACAGTTGTAGTACCTGAGAGGGCTTTAGTTATTGATTGGGTGTTTGCTGATGGACCGCCGAAAGGAGCAGTTTTGTATGATAATAACAATCTTCAAGATTTTCATGCGATTGTTCCTCGAAAAACTCCATTAGAGGTTTACTGGTTAGAGGAAGAAGCTTTAATCTTTCAGAAACTTCAAGAGGATCGACGCGTAAAAGAGGAAGCTTTACGAGTAAAGGTCAGTTATTTTCGGTTTTCAATACATTTAAGATGAAGTTTGAAGCTATTTCTCAGTTCTTTTCGGTTTATTTTGCTACATAACTTGTTAAAGTCTCCTTCTTGACTACATTAGATGGAGAAAATAGCTCGGTTAAAAGCCGAAATAAAATCAAGAACACTTAGAAAGTTTCTGCTTTCGCAAAAAGACGTTGTTTATACCGAGCCGTTAGATATTCAAGCAGGAAACTCAGTCAGAGTTTTCTACAATCCGTTAAACACGGTTTTAAATGGAAAGCCCGAGGTTTGGTTTCGCTGCTCTTTTAATCGATGGACTCACCAGTTAGGTCCTTTACCTCCGCAGAAGATGGAAGCAGTAGCCGGGAGCTCGCACGTGACAATCACGGGTAAAATTTCAGTTACTAACAGGTTCCAATGTAGAGAAATTTGAGTAACTTATTCTCTTTTTCCAGCTAAGGTTCCTTTAGATGCTTACATGATGGATTTTGTATTCTCCGAAAGAGAAGATGGTGGAGAATTTGATAACAGAAATGGCTTAGATTATCATTTACCAGTAATTGGAGGTATTGCAAAAGAACCACCTTTGCATATTGTTCATATTGCGGTTGAAATGGCGCCAATCGCTAAGGTAAAGCGTAAAGATATGAGGTTTTGTTAGCCAAGAAAGTCACGGAATTCTCTTATCGAGATGGCTTTTCGATATCTATGTTGCAGGTAGGTGGCTTAGGAGACGTCGTGACGAGTCTATCTCGTGCGGTTCAAGAACTAAACCATAATGTTGACATCATTTTTCCAAAGTATGATTGCTTAAAGCACAACTTTGTAAGTTCTAAATTGATTGTTTCCCCCTTTTCTTGATTGTTTTCGTCGAAATAAGTTCTAAATCGATATATCTCCTCTGATTTCACAGGTTAAGGACCTGCAATTTAATAGAAGCTATCATTGGGGAGAAACCGAAATCAAAGTTTGGCATGGCAAAGTCGAAGGCCTTTCGGTTTACTTCTTGGAACCACAAAATGGGTTAAGCTTTACACAATTCTCTTACAAGTTCTTGAAATAGTTCTTGAAATTGTTCTTGAAATTTTTCTTGAAATAGTTCTTGAATTAGTTTTTGAAATAGTTCTTTCTTGAAATTGTTCTTGAAATAGTTCTTGAAAGTTTTCTTGAGATTGTTCTTGAAAACATTTCTTGAAGACTGACATTGTTCTTGACGATTTTCTTGAAAATGTTCTTGAAAATGTTCTTGAAGTTGTTTTCGAACTTGTTCTTGAAATAGTTCTTGAAATTGTTCTTGAAGACAGACATTGTTCTTGTGTTTGCTGTTGCAGGATGTTTCAGCGAGGTTGCGTGTACGGTTGCGCAGATGATGCATCAAGATTCGGTTTCTTTTGTCACGCAGCTCTTGAATTTCTTCTCCAAGGAGGTTTTCATCCAGTTAAGTTCGCAATTTTTATCGACAATTCTCAATAGAATCTCGATAAAAAAACTCGCTCCTAAACCCGCAGACTCGATAATCTAACAGGATATACTTCATTGTCATGACTGGTCAAGTGCACCAGTTACATGGTTATTCAAAGATCATTACACACACTACGGATTAACCAAAACTCGAGCTGTTTTCACAATTCATAACTTAGAATTTGGAGCTAATGAAATCAGTAGAGCAATGGCATTTGCAGACAAAGCTACAACGGTAAAATCTCAAAAACTTTGCTGAGATTCTTGAGAAATCTGAGATTGATCAAAGATTTTTCGTAGGTTTCGCGAACATATGCTAAAGAAGTAGCTGGAAACTCTGCAATTGCTCCACATTTATACAAGTTTCATGGAATTATAAACGGTATTGATCCAGATATATGGGATCCATACAACGATAACTTCATTCCCGTAAGTTTCCATCGCGCTAACATCGGATTTCTTGTCTTCGATTTCGTTATTTATAGGGAAATTAGTAAAATAGAGCTTGAATTTTGCCGATTTAGAGTAAAAGCTCCCTAACTTTAAAAATGGTTTTTTAGATTCTTGAATTTAAAAAACCAAGGTTCTTAAACCCTACGCAATTTTTTAAATTAAAATTAGATTTTGAACATAAATTAAACCATAATTTCAACTTAAATCTCTTCCAACTTTTAAAAATGGTTTTTTGAGATCCTAAACTTTGAAAAACCGGGGTTTTTTAACTTTAAGCCTTAATAATTAGATTTAACCGAAATCATAAATTTAAACTTGAAAGTATAGTATAATAAATCCAAATTTGGATTATATTTTTCGTTAAATGTTGAAATTACGGTTTAGTTTTATGTTCAAATTCTGAAGAGTTTAGAAACCCGGTTATAAAAGTTCAGGGTCTAAAATACAATTTTAAAGTTAGAGGGTTTCTACACCAAATCGGTAAAATTCAGGGTATATTTTACAATTTTTCATTATTTAAACGATTTTTCGTCGTTCTTTTAGGTACCTTATACTTCAGAGAACGTTGTAGAAGGAAAACTTGCAGCTAAAGAAGCATTGCAAAACCGGCTCGGATTAACGAACTCAGATGTTCCTTTAGTAGGTATTATTACACGTTTAACGCATCAGAAAGGGATTCATTTAATCAAGCACGCGATTTGGCGAACCTTAGAACGAAATGGACAGGTCAATTCTTCGAAATTTTCGATCTTTTAACTAAGAAAAAGTTAGTTTTTTTGAACTTTTTCTTGAATCTTGATGTTCTTGAGAAAGCAGGTTGTGTTACTAGGTTCAGCTCCTGATCCTCGGATACAGAATGATTTTGTAAACTTAGCGAATCAGTTACATTCTTCGCATATTGGTCGCGCTCGGCTTGTTCTAAACTACGATGAACCGCTTTCTCATTTGGTAAAAAAAACTCGATATTTGTTTCTGATTCTGTTTCGTTGTGGTATTGTTTTTAACTTTGTTTTGGGATTTAATGTTTGTTTAGATCTATGCTGGGGCTGATTTGATTCTTGTACCGTCGATTTTTGAGCCGTGTGGACTGACTCAACTCATAGCTATGAGATATGGTGCAGTCCCTGTCGTTAGAAAAACCGGAGGTTAGTGCTTTCTTCTGTCTGTTTTCCATCTAAATATATTGGGTATATTTTTCTTGGAGACAACGACAAAAATTTATGTTTGTTTTACTAGTTCAGCAACTTGTATCTGAATTTTGTAGTTGAACATGTTTTGTTTAGACAAGTTTTGGCGACAAAACTCAGCTGTGGAAAATTAAGTGTCAAAATTTAGGGATTATGGTGTTTTTTAAAATTTGAATTATTTCCGTTTAGTGAAAAAATCTTCGACTGTTAAAATGGTTTTTAAACCTTAAACTTTGATAACCAAAAATTTTTTAACTCTAAACTTCCATAACTAAGTTTTCTAAATTGAAATCTCAAATTTAAACTTGAAATTGTAGTATAATTAATCCAAATTTGAATTATATTTTAGGGTTCTTTAAGACTATAGTTTAATTGTATGTTTAAAGTTTAATATTTTGATTTAAAAAGTCTGGTAGAGTTTAAAAACACGGTTATCAAAATTCAGGGTTTAAAAACTCATTTTAATAGGTGAAAGTTTTTTTTAACCAAACAGAAAAATACCATAATCTATAAAATTTTCAGCAATTTGAATTTTAAACTTTTAGTCACCAAAACTTGTTATGAAACTTATCGTCGAAAAGAACGGCATGTAAACAAAAATGTTGTATCTGGTCACTGACGAAAACTAAACAAACAAAATTACTTTTTTTTTTTTCATCTGGGTTCATGTTGATCTCTTCAAATTTCAGGACTTTACGATACTGTTTTCGACGTTGATCACGATAAAGAGAGGGCACAATCGCAAGGTCGTGAACCGAACGGGTTCAGTTTCGACGGGGCTGATGCTCCCGGAGTAGATTATGCATTGAACAGGTAAAAGAACAAAGTTCAAAACTTTCTTGGATCTAATTAGCTTAAAAGATATATACTTTAAAGTGTTGTTTTTTCGGGTTTTCGCAGGGCGATTTCGGCATGGTATGATGGTAGAGAATGGTTTAAAACATTGTGTAAAACAGTAATGGAGCAAGATTGGTCATGGAATCGTCCGGCATTAGAGTATCTTGAGCTTTATCACTCTGCACGTAAGTGAAAACAATGGAGGAAATCTTTGAACGCCATTAGTGTGTTCTTGTGATAATGTACAGATTTTAGATAAAGTTTCTTTTTTTACATTGAAATGGTAGGCAAAACACTATGAAAGATTTTGTTGGTCTTTTTTTTTGGTCATAAAGGTTTTGTTGTTGTCTACACATTATTAGGATTAATAGAATAAATAAATTGTAACCGAAGTTTATATAATATAGCATGGTTTTGTTTTGTTCATGTAAACATTTATAATTAATTGTTTGTTTTCTTTTCCAATAATTTATTGTTGACGATTTTAGTAAACTATTGATGAGTTTAGGGTATATTTTATTGATATATTTTAATGTAAAATATGATTTAATGACAATGACTCAAAATTTGGTTGTTAATTTGTTATTACTGAATACAGTAATTTAGAGAGAAAAAAAAACCGGCAAAAAAAAGAAAAAATGGATTTGTTAAAAGGGAGAATTGCAAAAATGCTCTCATCCAAGCTTTTTTTGCAAAAATGCCTTAATTATGCATTTTTTGCAAAAATTGCCCTAATATTATACCTAACATTATAAGTGGTATACCCTCACACTTTATGAAAAATTTGGAAAAATGTATTCAATTAGGGCATTTTGCATAATTGATTTTTAGAAAATTTCTTCATTCAAGTATTTTTTGCAAAAATATCATAACAATAGATTCAAGGGTATAATTGGTAAACCCTACAAAAAGGGCACATTTGCAAAAAATGTTTGAATTAGGGCATTTTAGTTAATTCCTCTTGTTAAAATACACTTTTTTAGGTGGATTTTAAAAGATACTCAAATTCATTTAGTTTATATAAAAAATACAATTGTTTCTAGGATTTATGTATTTGTAAATACACATAATTTTATTTTTTTCAAAAAAGTAAGGGAGATTTGCAAAAATATCCTCATTCAAGCTTTTTTTGCAAAAATGCCCTAATCATGCATTTTTTGCAAAAATGCCCTAACATTATACCCAACATTATAAGTGGTATACCCTCACACTTTATGAAAAATTTGCAAAAATGTATTTAATTAGGGCATTTTGTATAATTGATTTTTAGAAAATTTTTTCATTCAAACATTTTTTTAAAAATATCATAACAATAGACTCAAGGGTATAATTGATAAACCCTACAAAAAGGGTAAATTTGCAAAAAAATACTTGTATTAGGACACTTTAGATAATTCCTAAAAAAGTAACTAAGAATTATAGTTTGACTTTTTTTTAGCTATTAACGATATATATAAACATGATAACCAAATAATTTTGATAATTAAAAAACTATTTTAATAGTTAAAAAAAAGTTATGAACCAAAAATTAGGATTTAAAATACTACAAACTTTCTACATTTAACAAATCATTAAAAAAAAATCGGTACTTTGATTACACTCAAAATTCAAAATTGACAAATTTTGTAATTAGAAATCTCACTTTGATTACACTTAAAACATAGTGAAGCAGTTTAGTGGCAATGTAGTGAGTTGTTCTTTCTTCATGCATCTCTCTCTAAGGTAGAGAGAGAAATTGCATCAAACCCACAAAATCAAAAACCTCAAATCTTCAATCTTTGACTTCAAATTACACAAAGCTTTGATTTTTCGTTGACTACTCTTAGCGAAATCAAGAAATGTCTTTTAAGAAAAAAGCAAATGTTAGAGATTTCTATTCCACTCCAAGAAATTGGGCATTTTTCTTGTACATCACAAGTTTCTGCCTTGGAATGTTCTTCACTAACAGGTATCAATCTTTCAAAATCCCCTTTTTGATTACGGTTCAACAAATTGGGAATTTCACTGTTCATGTCTAATTCTAATTTTTCTAGGGCTTTAATTCAAATGGGTGTTCATCAATTTCATGTTTTCGTAAGACTAAATCTGTCTTATGTTTCACCAAATTGAAGTTTCTCCTTATAAGTAATTACTTTTTAAAGGTTACTGTTTTGTCGATGATGAGATTCTTGTCTGCAAATTCCTCTTTTGCTTGATTTTCTCTCCAATTTCATGAATTTGGAGCTAAGCCAATCACAGATCAAAACCTTTAAAAACCAATGCTTTTTGTTTAGGGTTCTTCAGTTCATAAAGATTGGATCTTTACAATGTTGCATAAACTATGTGTTTATTGAAGAGAGAATTGACTAATTTTGCCTTAAGTTGTAGCTACATTGTTGTAATTTTGACTAATTCTGTGAAAAAAGTCAATGACTTTATCTGCATTTTGTTCTTTAGTTTTGATCTTATGAAGTTTAAAGCTTTGTGTGTTTAGTATGTGAAATAGAAGATATGTGCTTATGATGATGATGATGATGATTGTATCAGGATGTGGAATTTACCTGAAGTTAAACTAAGTTTAAGAACCAAAGATTGCAATAAAACTAAAGTAAGACTTCTGTGTTTAGATTTGAATTCGATGTTTGATATTCAATCTTGTGTTCTTATGTAGTTTCTTTCCGAAAATCGACAGGTTTTAAACTATGGTAACAATACTATAAGGTAAGAAATCATTCAAAACCTTTACTATAAGGTAACAATACATATAACATTTTTTGTTGATTTAATGTTAATGTAACTCAAAATTGAAGGATCTTGGATAAAGTCATTTCAAGTATAGAGATGAAACTAGTAGCTGCAAGAGCGAAACGCGAGTCTTTACTTCGAAAATTCAACATTTCGGGGTTTGAAACAAGACGAAAGTACTTCATGGTTATCGGTATCAACACGGGGTTTAGTAGTCGAAAAAGACGAGATTCAATTCGATCAACTTGGATGCCACAAGGTAAGGACTTTTCCTGCGGTTTCTTGATATCGAAAGTTTTTGAACTTTTCGGTTTTTTCTTGTTTTGTTCAGGTGAGAATCTTAAGAAACTTGAAGAAGAGAAAGGAATCATTTTAAGATTTGTTATAGGAAACAGGTAAGCAAAATCTAGCAAGTTGTGTTCTGTAAATGAATTACTCGACGAATTTCGACACTTTCTTATGTTATCGAAACCTGTTCTTATTAGTAAATTACCTCGTGGAATTCTTGCGAAAAGTATCGAATCCGAGGAGGAAACATATGGAGATTTCTTGAGACTGGTAAATCCGCTTCACATTTATTGAAAAGTTGTTATCTTTAGTATGTTTTGGTATGTTTTGAAGATGTTGAAAACACGAAACAGGAACATATCGAAGGAAACATGGAGATATCGGCGAAAACAAAGATGTTTTTCGCTACTGCGGTTTCTACATGGGATGCAGAATTTTACATTAAAGTAGATGATGATGTTCATGTGAATCTTGGTAAGTTCAAACGTTGTTTCAAATCTTATATTATATCAGTCTCATCAAATGATTTTATGTGTTTGTTATAGCCACATTAGGGACGATATTAACCACGCATCGGAGTAAGTCCCGGGTTTATATCGGATGTATGAAGTCCGGTCCAGTCTTATCGAAAATGTAAGTAGCAGTTGAAAGGTACTAAAAACCGCAAAAACTAACTGTTTTACCGAACTTATATTACCCGAAATTCGAGTTTTTTGAATCCTAACAGATTTCAGGACCGGTTCTGTATGGTTAATTTTTAAACCGGTTTAAATTTAGGAGTGTGAAGTACTATGAACCGGAGTATTGGAAGTTCGGGAAGAAGTATTTTCGTCACGCAACGGGGCAGTTTTACGCGATTTCTAAGGATTTAGCGATGTATATATCGATAAACCGGTGAGTTTTTAAGTTGATTTAGCGGTTTAATTCGTCGAAATGTTCGGGGAAAAGGTCTGATGAACGGTTTTGTTTTGGTGGAAATGAAGGGATTTATTGCATAAGTATGCAAATGAAGATGTTTCATTGGGTTCTTGGTTCATTGGATTGAATGTGGAATATGTTGATGACAAAAGATTCTGTTGCAGTACTCCTCCAGGTAAGGAACTCAATCATCAGTGTTTTTTCCCGGTTTAGCTTGGTTTAATTTGGTTTAGTTTGGTGTCTTTTGGTTTGGTTTAATTTAGTTAATTAGTTTAGTTTGGGTTAGTCTGGTTTAATTTCGTTTGGTTTAGTTTAAATTGGTTTGGTTTAGTTTAGTTCGGTTTAATTTAGTTTAGTTTGGTTCAATTTGGTTTAGTTTAGTTTGTTCTAGTTCGGGTTAGTTTCGACTAGTTTGGTTTAGTTTGGTCTAGTAAAGTTTAGTTTGGTTTTATTTGGTTTAATTTCGTTTAGTTTGGTTTGATTCAGTTTAATTTGGTTAGTCGATTTGAGTTACTGGTTGGCTTTAACTTGGTTGGAAAATAGAATACGTAACTTTTATAAAAAAAAAGTTACGAAAATGATAATTTTCAAAAAAAAAAATAATCGTCCGTTTTTATTATAATATTTTAGTTTTTATAATTATAAAAAAAACACGGATATAAATTTACAGGGACAAATGCAAAAAAAACCTAGGGTTTGGGGTTTTCACCAATTAAACCCTCGCTTTTGAAGAGGTGTAAAAAAAACCCTAACGTTTAT
>KE151855.1:61776-72022 GCA_000411095.1 Aethionema arabicum | reverse complement strand
CCTAAACCCTAAACCTGAAACCCTAAACCCTAAAACCTAAACCCTAAACCCGAAATCCTAAACCCATTAGGTCAACTAAAAAGATACCTAGATGTGTGGAAAAGTAATTTAGTCTATCTTTAACCCAAATGTCTATGGGTCTAAAAAACTAAAGAAAGCTTTTTAAATATGTAAAACAGCCAATTTCTCTTTATCGATACACATAACACACATATGCATATGTATATATACTAGTACAAAAAATTATTTGCAGGCGTATATACATACATACTCAACTGGTTATGAATATTTAGTATTATCTATATCGAGTGTAGTAATCTTAATAAAATTCAGTAAACTCTATCAATATTTTAAATTACTATTTATTTCAAGTATAATAAAATTCCATTATATCATTAATAATATTGATAAACTGTCCACGATATTAGAACTATTTTTTTATATCTTTATTTTTCCTAACTTTTTTTTTATATCTAAGATGTAATTAGACATATAGTCATTTTACCTCCACATGACCATTAAAAAAACGTCTCGTATATATTGATATATAAAGTGAAGAATATAAATTTGAAACATTATTAAGAGATATGAATGATACACTTTCCCCAAATAATATAATGATTATTAAGAAAAATTAGTTACTTTTCTTAACACGTAAACGATTATTAAAAATTGTAAATAATTGATACACTTAATAAGATACATAAACAAATCTCAAAATCATTAGTGGGGATGCATTATGTATAACTCCAAATAAAAAATAAAAAACTTAAAAAAAAAAAAAATTAAAAGCATATGATCAAGAAATAGTAGAGTTCTTTGTCTTTTTCCTATGCACAAGATTCTTCATCCATTTAACTCCAATATAAACAGCAATTTTTGCTCTATTTATTCCCGATTTACCCTTGCCGGATTTCTTCCCGGAAACTTCTTTTTTGCCGTCAAGTGTATCTTCCTCTGCCGCCAACACCCCAATTCCTCCGGTGCCCCATTGATCTGCCCAACTTGGTGCTTCACTTCCCATTAATCTACTCTAAATTATTTTATTTAATTACAGTAAAATCAAATTTAATCTAGCAAAAAAGTATAAAAATCAAAATTAAAATAAAATAAAATTACCTAGTTTTTTTTCTTCTTGTTCTTGGTGATGATGAATGAGAGAAATGAATGGAAATGTGGAGTAATAGAAGATGGATTGATATATATTAAAACTATAGAATTTTATTATATTATAAAGTTTTTAATTACTTTTGTTTTTAACTTTAAGAAACTATATATTATAGTTAACTTGGTTGTGTTGGAATGGACTTGCCAACTCAAGTTAGTTCGTTTCCAACTTGCAAAGCAAACGTTGTTTTGGAATCTTTCAACTTTAGCATAAATAAGATCTAATAATATCTAACTTTTTTTATGTAATGTAATAATATTTTTTATTTTGTTTATTTACTTTTTTTTTCTTTAAATTCTTTTTAATAAAATATATTATAATTTATGCTTACAATGTGAGAGAGTTGGGTTATCAAATTTTTTAATTAACATATGTTTTTTACAATAAAGTGATTTTATGTATTGTTTTTTTTAACCCAGATCTTATGTATTGTTTAAAAATTTACTTTTCATTATGTATTAATATCGGTTCAATTCCTTCTAGTTAGATTTAAATAAAACGTAGATTATGTATCGTTTAATAAGATGTTTTAGTGTTTTCAGATTTGAGTCTCTGAAATTATAAAAAATTACTTTTCATTGAATGATCGCAAATTTACAATATATTAATGTCTGTTCATTTCTTTTCTAATTAGATTTAAATAAAACGTAAATATTCATTTTTGGAAGAATTCAAGTTTGACCAAAAAAAAAAAAATTAGAATAAATTTATAAAAATATATTTTTAATTGACCTATATATATATGCAATTTATTTGTTACTCTACTAAAAGTCTAAAATAGATATAGTGTACTGTATATGAAGCAGAATAGAGAAATATATTAACTCAATAAAATGTTTCCATGTGAGATTTATTAGAACAATTGTTGCTAAATTGTAAAGTTAAACAAAATTGAGTGGTGTTAAGTTAAATAGAGTCCCTAATTACTAATTAGTTCTATACTACTATTTATTTCATGCGTTGGGAAGGTCGAAGGTTTTGATCTCTTAATCATTTTTCAATGTCACTACTCTTTGAAAATCATCTAAGTGAATTGAATGTTAAGTTGTGACATATTTTTCAAGATAAGGAATAAATGGTGGAATTATAGGGAAGCTCAAACGTTAATATAATTCATTTTCACTTCAAACACTATATAAAGTTTTCGTTTTTGGATATTTATCATCAGTTCTGAAAAGTTTTAAAGATTTTTTGTTGGTCTTTCTTCAGTGAAATCCAATGGCTGAAACAGAACCAATGTTGAAGATTAGACTACTTGTAGACAAGAAGAAGAACAAGGTTGTTTTGGCTGCAGTGGATAAGGATTTTGTTGATGTTCTCTTTAGTTTTCTGGCGTTACCAATGGGAACTATTGTGAGGTTGCTAGAGAAATATCAACAGAATCAAAAGTCTCAAACCACTAAAATAGGATGTTTCAACAATCTCTTTGAAAGTGTTCGTACTGAAGCTTGTAAAGATGCACTTTTGAATACAAGGAGTGTTAAAGAGAGCCAATGTAGACGGCTTAAGATTAACATAGATGACAACGAGGTACTTAAGTTCTACAAGTGCTCAAATAAAGGATCTCAGTCTCACTCATATAGTAACTTTGGCTCCACAAGATGTTCTTGTCGAAGTTTAATGGACGTGGAGCTTATTGAAAAAGTTAGAGATTATGAATTATTTGTCAACAACAATAAGTCTTTCATAGTTACTGACAATATGGAAGTGAGCCCTGCTTCGGTTTCTCTCACAATGAAGACAATTAGAAGACTAGGATATGCAGATGCTGATGAGATTCTTGTTGATGCTAATCATCAAAAGGTAACTATGTATATTCATGTAACTTCTAATTTACTTGTCGTTACATCTTTTTTTTTGTTTATTTCTGATTTATGTAAATCCAAATCCAGGTACTAGCTTTGTTGAATTGCTTATTTTCGTCAAATACTCCTTTAGTTCATATGTCATCTCGATGACTCAGAACATGTCAAGTGTAGCAATGCAAGAAAATTCAAATGATGTTTTGTCAGTCACAATATTTGTTAGGAAACAAGACCGTAAAGTTCTATACGTGGAAAGCAAAGAGGATTTTGTAGATCTACTTTTCACTTTTCTTGCTTTTCCTCTTAAATCTTTTTGGGAAATATTTGGAAGTAATATTGTCTTTGGATGTATTGGGAATTTGTGCAAGAGCTTCCAGAGATTCAGTGAAGAAACGAATCCATCTAATGATGGATATACTCTTCATTGGCATTATAGTGTTCCGCAGCCGTTACTTGATATCTGTTACAAGCACAATTTCAGAGATAATAAGCTATTAAATTACCACGGGCTTTTTAAATCATCGCCGACTTTGAAACCAATGCATCCAAATGGTAGTGTTGTAGAGGAAAACCGTTGTGGTAAAGGGTTTGTGAAAGGAGGGCAAACATATATGATATCAGATGATCTTATGATCACACCTGTAAACTCATCTTCAACTTTTTCCATGACGAAGAAGCTGAAGATTGACTTGGATGATATTGAGGAGCATGTAATTAACATAAGCAGAGCAGAGGTAACTTATATATTATTGTACTACTATGATATAATCTCTCTTTAATTGTCTTTTATTGTGGATGTGCATGGCTGTACGTTTGTTGAGAGCTGCACTTATGACTTCAAGTGCTTTAACCACTGCTCTTGGTTGCTTAATCCCAAAGAAGCTTAAAGAAGAGAGACTCTAACACACCAATTTTGGAGTCTGGAGAAGTTGATTTTAGTATCAAAACGTTGAATCTTTTGTATTTGGTCTATTTTGTGAACTGCCTTGTCTTTTTATTTTGGTTAAATTCGTTTGAATAAATCATGTCACTAGAGTTAAAACATGTTGTCTTGTGTCCAAATCTTTTTATGTTAAAGCATTTGAAAATAGATTCCAACTCTCAAAATGGAATTAGATCTCCACTTAGATGTTGTTTTGATATATTTAATGATATAGAATAAATTTGACAAAACAAATTTATTAGAATACATTTGATATTTTAAAGTATGTTATTGAAATTGTAACGATATTGTTATCTCGTAATTAGTAATGTTTTAAATCTAAAGAAAATATTTGTAAAAAGTTCCTATTGAATATAAAATTGTTATACTACTTTTATTATATACAGAAGATTGAATTATATATATATGAAACAGAATAGAAAAATATATTAACTCAATAAAATGTTTCCATGTGCGATTTTAATTAATATAGCGTTTATTTTAGAACAATTTTTGCTAAATTGTAAAGTTAAACATAATTGAGAGGTGTTAGGTTAAATTGAGTCCTAATTAATTACTAATTATTTCTACTATTACATGCGTTGGTAAGTTCAAAGGTTTTGATCTCTTAATCGTTTTTCAATGTCACTACTAATTGAAAATCGACTAAGTGAATTGAATGTTGAGCTGTAACGTATTTTTTCAAGGTAAGGAGAATAAATGGTGGAATTATGGGGAAGCTCAAACGTTAATATAATTCATTTTCACTTCAAACACTATATAACGTTTTCGTTTTTGGATATTTATCATCAGTTCTGAAAAGTTGTAAAGATTTTTTCTATCTTTCTTCAGTGATCTTCAATGGCTGAAACTGAAACTTTGGAAGAAGCAGTGTTGAAGATTAGACTTCTTGTAGACAAAAAGAAGAACAAGGTTGTGTTAGCTGTGGTTGATAAAGATTTTGTTGATGTTCTCTCTAGTTTTCTGGCACTTCCAATGGGAACTATTGTGAGATTGGTTGAGAAATATCAACAGAATCAAAACTCTCAAGTCACTAAAATAGGATGTTTCAGCAATCTTTACGAAAGTGTTCGTAATATGGATACAGATGATTTCATAACTGAAGCTTGTAAGCATACACTTTTGTATACAAGAAGTGTTAAAGAGAGTCAATGTAGACAACTTAAGATTAACATAGATGACAACGAGGTACTTAAGTTCTACAAGTGCTCAAATTCTGGATCTTACTCTCACTCGTATAGTAACTTTGGCTCCACAAGATGTTCTTGTGGAAGTTTAATGAACATGGAGTTTAAGGAAGATGTAAAAAATTATGAATTCTTTGTAAGCAAGAATAAGTCTTTCATAGTTACTGACGATATGAAAGTGGAACCTGCTTCTGAAATAATTAGATGACGACTAGCATATCCAGATACTGATAATCTGAAGGAGATTCTTGTTGATGCTAATCATGAAAAGGTAAATTTTTAATTTTTACATGTTTCTTAGACCTTGTTTTATTTTCTGATTTATGTAAATTCAAATACAGGTACTAGCTCTGTTGGATTGCTTATTTTCGTCAGATACCCCTTTGACAGATGTGTTTTTGAGGAACCATAATATAGTTCATATGTCATCACAAAGACTCCGAACACGCCAAATCTAGCAATGCAAAAGATGAATAACGAAAGTTCAAATGACGTTTTGTCAATCAATGTTTTCGTTAGGAAACAAGACGGTACAATTTTATACGCTGAAAGCAAAGAAGACTTTGTTGATTTACTTTTCACTTTTCTTGCTTTTCCTCTTGAATCTGTTTGGGAATTATCTGGAAATAATATCGTCCTTGGATGCATTGGGAATTTGTGCAAGAGCATCGAGAGATTCAGTGAAGAAACAACAAATCCAGCTACTAATAGATATATTCTACATTGGCATTATAGTGTTCCACAACCGCTGCTTGATATCTGTTACAAGAACAATTTCAGAGATCCTAAGCTCCTTAAATACCTCAAGACTTGGAGATTATTGCGAATCGTGCGATTTGGAACCAATGCATCCAAATGGTAATGTTGTATTGGAAAATCGTTGTAGTAAAGGGTTTGTGAAGGGAGAACAAACTTATATGATATCAGATGATCTTACAATCACACCTGTATACTCTTCTTCAATTTTTTTTATGATGAAGAAGATGGAGACGGAATCAGATGATATTGAGGAGCATGCAATTAAGATAAGTAGAGTAGAGGTAATTTTATACAATATATTGTTATGATTTAATCTCTTTTTTTGATTTGTTATGTTGTTTAATTACGATATGAATGAATGCAGGCTGTACGTTTGTTGAGAGCTTCACTTATGACTTCAAATGTCTTAACCACTGCTCTTGGTTGTTTGGTCCAAAAGAAGGTTAAAGAAGAGAACCTCTAAGACTCCATTGTTGGAGTTTTTGATTCTCAAAATCACAATGTTGAATCTTAATTTGTATTTGGTGTATTTTGTGAACTGCCTATCTTTTTATGTTGGTTAAATTCGTTTGAATAAATTATGTCTTTAGTGTTACAAGATGTTGTCTTGTCCCCAAATCTTTCATGTTCCAGCATTTGAAAATAATAGGACTGATTGGAACTCTCAAAATGGAATTTCTCTATATTTTTTTTTTTCACAATGGAATTTCTCTACTTAGATATTGTTTTTACTTTGTGTATGATATAGAATAAATTGGGCAAAACAAATGTTTAGAATACATTTGATATTTTAAACTATATGTTGTTCAAATACGACATTGTTAAATATATTGTTACATCGTAATTAATAATGTTTTAAACTTAAAAAAAGATTTGTAAAAAGTCTTATAAATAAAATATTTGGCCAGTTTTTTAGTTATTGTATACGAAACTATATATATAATATTTTTTTACCAGGTTTTTTAAAATTCAAAATACATAATATTATTAGTTATAGAATAACAGTGACAAGAAATACAAAATATCCCATAATACTCTAAATATTCTGTTTACTAAATTTATTTTTAAAAAGAGAAAATGTTTTTTATCCATTATTCCTTTATTTCTCTCTAAATTATGATGGATTAGTTGACAAAAAAATTTTTTTGATGGATTCGATTTCCCACGAACCTTCTGATTCGTCTAGAGCATTTTCTCTTGCGCTAAAATATTTCTTAGTTTCTGTACCCATTTAAATATGCCTGAGGGGTTGTATTTTTCATTTCTTAAGAAAGCTACCAAATCGTAAAGTTAAAGAAACTTTAAGGACTTAAAATGCAATTTTCTAATAGTGAAGTCAATTTTTCCACAATTGTATTCTCATAGATTTTCATTGTGATTCTTTCTTTGATCGATTTTCTGTGGACGATTTCCGCCATTGCCGTCTTCATTGATGTAAGTTTTCTGCAGGAAGGTGATTTTGATCTTCACTTACAGAATCTAAACTTTGATTCGAGATGATTAATTTACTGTAAAAGGGTTTATTTGAAAGTAATGATCTTCATCGTTGACTAAAAATCCCTAATTACTTCTCAGAGATTAGCCACTGATTGATTCTTGATTGTGTTTTAGGGTTTATCTTGAACCTATATGTTATCATTTTATCTTCAAATACTCCAAAATTTTTGGTATCTGGCTATTTTATCATCAATTCTCTGAAAAAGTTCAAAGATTTTTGTTTGCAGTCTTTTCTTGAGTCATCTCCAATGGCTGGAACTGAAACTTTGGATGAATCAGTGTTAAAGATTAGACTTCTCGTAGACAAAAAGAAGAAAAAAGTTGTGTTAGCTCAAGTTGGTAAAGATTTTGTTGATGTTCTCTTTAGTTTTCTGGCATTACCAATGGGAACTATTGTGAGATTAGTGGAGAAACATCAGCAGAATCAAAACTCTCAAGTCACTAAAATAGGATGTTTCAGCAATCTTTACGGAAGTGTTCGTAATATGGACACAAATGATTTCTTAACTGAAGCTTGTAAGCATACACTTTTGTATACAAGAAGTGTTAAAGAGAGTCAATGTAGACAGCTTAAGATTAACATAGATGACAATGAGGTGCTTAAGTTCTACAGGTGCTTAAAATCTGGGCCTTATTTAGAGACTCATAAATATAGTAACTTTTGCTCATTAAGATGTTATTGTGGAAGTTTACTGAATGTGAAGTTTGATGGAAAAGTTGGAAATGATGAATTATTTGTGAGTAATATTAACTCTTTCATAGTTACTAACAATATGGAAGTGAACCCTGCTTCTCTTTCTCTCACATTGAAGACAATTAGAAGACTAGGATATGCAGATGCTGATGAGCTGCAGGAGATTCTTGTTGATGCTAATCATGAAAAGGTGACTATATTTACATGACTCTTACATGTTAATGTTTTATGTCTGATTTTTTTGAAATCCAAATCCAGGTACTCTCTTTACTGGAATGTTGAAGTAAAACTTACTCAAGATCGGGATCAATTTGATTGATCAATACAGATTCGAAGAGATGAATTGAAGATGAATACGAAACAGAGTAGGAACGAGAATGAAGAACACACACGTTTTACGAGTTCGGAATCAATCGAAAGATTGATTCCTACGTCTCGCCGGCACTGATCACCGGAATCCACTAATCTCAGTTTGAAGTTACAAGAATCGAGCTCGGATTGAGCTGATTAACACAACAACGAAGTCAAGGAAAGAAAACAGAGAGATAGAGCTGAGAAACGATCTGATTCCGACTCAAACCCACCAAACGACAATCATGAACTTTGATCTCGTCCTTCTCTCGTGAATGAGCTCTGAACTCTCTTTGATCTTGTAATCTCACGCTCTCTAACTGCCATAACGAACTCCTCTGTTTCGTTTATATGAGGAAGGAGATGAGTTCGAAAACGATGACGTTTTCGAACTTGCTTAAACGAGCTGAAGGTTGGATACGAGGCCTAAACGAAACCGGCCCAATATTTTGACTTAGCTTTTTATTCACAAATGTGTATTCTCTTCGGATACTCCTTTGACTGATGCGTTCTTAAGGAATCGGAGTTCATATGTAATGACAAAGATTGAGAACATGCCAAGTTTAAAAATGCAAAAAGTGAGCCAGGAAAATTCAAATGATGTTTTGTCGGTCACTGTATTTGTTAGTAAGGTGGATATGAAGGTTTTATATGCGGAAAGCAATGGAGATTTTGTAGATCTACTTTTCACTTTTCTTGCTTTTCCTCTGGAGTCTGTGTGGGAATTATCCGGGGGCAATGATTTACTTGGATGCATCGGAAACTTTTGCAAGAGCATAAAGAGATTAAATGGAGAAACAAATCAAGATACTTACAAATGTATGCTCCATTGGCATTATAGTGTTCAAAAACCGCTTATTGATGTGTGTTACAAGGAGAATTGTAAAGAAGCTAAATTGTCAAAACTCTTTAACAATACGACTCTGGGACCAATTCATCCAAATGGTAGTTATGTATCGGATTCTCATAGAAGTGGAGGGTTTGTGAAGGAAGAAAGAACGTATGTTATCTCAGATGATCTTATGATCAAACCGATAAACTCATGTTCAACTTTTTCCATGTTGAAGAAGCTGGAGACGGAGTTGGATGATATTGAGGAGCATGTAATTAAGATAAGCAGAGCTGAGGTAATACTTTATACATTACTGTATTGTTATGATATAATCTTTTGTTAATTTGTCTGATGTTGTTTAATTGCAACATGAATGTGCAGGCTGTACGTTTCTTGAGAGCTTCACTTATGACTTCCACTGCCTTAACCACTGCTCTTGGTTGCTTAATCCCAAAGAAACTAAAAGAAGAGAGACTCTAACACACCAAATTTGGAGTCTGGAGAGGTTGATTTTAGTATCAAAATGTTGAATCTTTTGTATTTGGTCTATTTTGTGAAGTGTCTGTTTTTTTTTTGTTTTGGTTAAATTCGTTTGAATAAATTATGTCTTTGGTGTTACAACATGTTGTCTTGTGCCCAAATCTTTCATGTTCCAGTATTTGAAAATAACAAGACTGATTCGAACCCTCAAAATGGAGTTAGATCTCCACTTAGATGTTGTTTTAACAATTTATATGATTTAGAATAATTTTGACAAAACCAAATTTTTTAGAATACATTTGATAATTTAAAGTATATGTTATTGAAATCCAAATGGTAGTGTTAAATTTATTGTGATCTTGTAATTAATAATGTTTTAAATCTAAAGAAAAATTTTGTAAAAAATTGTATTGGATATAAAATTGTTAAACTACTTTTTTATTGTTTTTTACGTGTTTTTTTTATATTACGAAACTATATTTTTCATCCGTGTTAAATTAGTTGATGTTTTAGGTTTTTTTATTTGTGTC